>OOFH01044354.1:5657-20807 GCA_900323355.1 Merlangius merlangus
GGGGGGGGGTTACCTCATTGGTGGAGTCCTCCAAGCAGCCAATCAGAGTGAGCAGCTTGGCCCTGCAGAAGAAGTCCCATTGCGCCCTCTGTCTGGCCGAGTTGATCAGAGCCGACACGCACACTGCAGGACAAACACAATGAGACCACAGCGTCACATGACGTGCCACGTGACCCACACTGAGGGGAACACCGTACCAATAATATCACTGGCCACACCTCCATGGTCAACATAGAAATGGTTCTCCGCTCATGTGATATCGGATTACCTTGTAGTATAAATAAAGTTGTTTAAACTGAAGACATATCGATGTCCTGGTGGTGATCTAGCCAGCAGTAGCTGTTGATACAAAAACAGACCCCAGCAGTTTAAAGGTCTCATGACATGCCACCAGGTGTGAGTGTAATTAGCCGTTTTGAAAATCTCGCTCTTGACACTTGTGATCTAATGACATCACAAGTGGGCGTATCCACCTATATGTACACTGGATGGATCAGTCTATCAGCCTACCCAGTGGACTGTAGCAAACGTTGCTCAACTATCCGTCACACATCTAGGTGGACACGGCAACTTGTGATGTCATATTAGCCAAATTTTCAAAACGGCTTGTAACGTCACCTTGTAACAGCAACTCACACCTGGTGACATGTCCTGGGGACCTTAACGCAACAGAGAACCAGCACTTCAACTCTTTGCAGTATCAGCGGGTTGTGCTCAATCAATGGAGAACACAGGTTAGGCCTGAGTGGACTGGGGGTTGGATGTGGAGTCATGCATCTAGACCTGACCTGGGGGAGTCATGTATCTAGACTGACCTGGGGGAGTCATGTATGTAGACTGACCTGGGGGCTGGCCCTTCTTCCTCTCGGGGCTCCAGGTGTCGGTGCAGGTCTCCAGCAGGGCGGAGAGCAGCAGCAGGGAGGTCTTCTTCCTCTGGTAGCTGTGCCCTTGAGCCAGGTAGGAGTAGCACAGCAGACTCAGCCACTCCACGAAATCTGAAGGGAAAACCATGCATCGTTGTCAACCTGTGTTTTACGTCCTGCCTATGAAGCGTTTGATTGGACAAAAATGAGCACTGAGCGAGAGGGAGGATACCATGCACTTCAGTGAAAAATTATGTCTGGTAAAGGTTTGGAAACAGTTGGGGAACCTTCCCCGCCACCTTACCCACGCCCTGCTCCAGGACGCCCCCTCCATCGTGGGCCCCCCCCTGGGGGGCCTCCTTCCCCCTGGGGGCCCGGAGGCTCTGCAGGCAGCTGTCCCTGATCCGCACCAGGAAGCGCCGCATCCCCGTCTGGAAGTGCTGGCGGAAGGTGGAGGATTCCCCGTTGAGGTTCTGGGGGACGAAGGCCCTCATGGCGCTCAGCTCCAAGGGCCCCGGGGGGTCCTTGCTTCTTGGGCTGCAGCACAGCAGGTCCAGTGCGGCCATGCGTACCCTGTGGTCGGCCGAGCCCAGCGCCAGCCGCAGCCTGCGGGGGCCCGAGGCCCCCTGCAGGGTCCAGGGGGAGCCGCCCGTGGAGGCCCGGTGGACGGCCAGCACGCGGGCCCAGGCGTGGAGGTTCTGCGGGGTGTCGGGCTGCAGGGCGGCCAGGAGGGGGTGCACCGCGCTGGGAAACGCCTGCAGGGTGGCGGGCAGCAGGTGGGTGGAGGCGTTGGTCTGTAGGAGGGTCGACTCCGAGCTCAGCGCCTCCAGCAGGACTGGGAGCCAAGGCCTCGCCCACCGATTGGCCAGCTCCAGCTCAGTGGGCGGGGCGTCGGGTGAGGCTGTACATAGGTCCCGCCTCTGCTGCAGGATCAGACATTTGTGGAGCTCTGATGCGCACGGTGACAGGTGATTGGTGGAGAGGCACTTCAGCAGATGGTTTGGGAGCTCTGGGTAATGTTCCAGCACCTAGAGAATAACAGAAGGTTTGATCAGTATCCCCTGTCAGACAAAACGTTCATGTGGAACGTAGTTGAAATCTCTGTGTTTCACTAGAGTTTGTGTCTGCTGACACGGTAACATTTGGTCTCACCACAGCAGCACCCAGGTGAGGGATCAGGGCACAGAGGAGAGGGTACTTGGCCCGGGCCTCCCAGGGCAGCTGGGTCACGCGCTGCAGGAGAGTGAGTGACAGCTTCTTGGTTGTGTCTCCAAACCGCTGGCAGTCCCTCTCATAGAGCTCCAGCAGCAGGCGGAACGCACCGCGCACGTCCTCCGACACGCCCTCAACCTGTCAGTGGAGACATCTGCATAAAACTAAAACTAAAACTGAAGGTAATGAAACATGTCACTGGTCACATGCCCACACACCGAGGGATTTAACCTCTCTAATATAGAGTTGGGGAAATATTATTTTGAACAAGTCATACAAAGAGTAACGGTAGAAGTCACTGTAGCGCTCCACACCTAAAGCAGGACCCGTCTAGAGGAGCAGATAAGAGACCAAACTCACTGGGCTCTCTGCGTTGTTCCACATGACCTGAATGAGCCGCTGCTGGAGGCTGGACCAATCAGGAAGCAGCCGTACGCCCGTCAGCTCCCAGATGGCAGGAAGGCAGTCCTTCACCTTCTTCAACCAAAGCGTCAGCACTGAGCACACGGTAAATACACCAATTCATTCACTGATTCATCTTCATAACCTCACACAGTAAATATATCACACTGTTCTTTAACTGAGCCATCTTCAGACCCGATGACAGATGCTACGGACAGCGTTACCTTCAAACACATAGTGGTGACAGTCAAGCTTCTCCTGGCACAGAGTGCAGACCAGGGGGAACACATCCGCCAGCAACAGGCAGCCCTGGAGAGACAGATGGTTAAGGCTCCTCCCCCTCCGGGTCATTAAACAATCAGCTCCTCCCCCTCCCCATGGTGATTTACCAATCAGCTCCGTCTCCCCTGGCTTCCCCAAAACCCTTGTTACCAAGAACAGTTTTCAAAATAACATGTTAACTTGTTGTAACGATTGTGATAAGGAATATTTAGCATAAGCGCGCCTGCGCCAAACTTAAACAAGAGCTGTAGCACATTGGTCTTTGTTACACTTTAGTACTTGTATGGCGGCTGAATGTTTTGTTCACAAACTGACTTAGATCGATTCCAGAGACATAAGTGCTACGTTTACATTGTTTACATTAATTGATAAGAGTGAACTCATGCTTAATGCTCCTGGACCAATCAGTACTACAAAGTCTGTTTGACTCATTATGTAACAGAAGTTTTAGTGAAGCCAGGCGGTTACGACAGGTTAACACAGTTATTGTCCTTTAAACAGTGAAGAAGGGAGCGCGTTCAGTCTGCGCTGGGTGTGAGCAGGATGTCAGGTGTTTAGAGGGACCATGTGTGGAGTGCTGGGTGTGAGCAGGGTGTCAGGTGTTTAGAAGGGAGCCTACGTCTGTGCTGGCTGATAGCAGGATGTTGGGTGTTCAGTGGGAGTGTGTTTTCAGTCTGTGCTGGCTGATAGCAGGATGTCGGGTGTTTAGAAGGGAGCCTACTTCTGTGCTGGGTGATAGCAGGATGTCGGTCCGGCAGCACATCAGCAGGCCCCTGGCCACGGCCAGCCGCTCCACGCCGTCCCGCCGCTCCGGGCCGCCCCGCCCCGGGGAGCCACAGTGCACAGTGAGGACGCCCACGGTCAGCAGCCAGGGCTCTGAGCCAGAGGGAGGGAGGAAAGAGGCTTATTTCTCCTGTTGGTTATCATACAAATGATAAGGGAGAATACAATTAAATAATAAAGGAAGCCTTTGTGCCAAATGAATAAGGGGAGTCTTTTAAAATGAGTGTACAGGATTCATTTCTTCTTTTTTGTTCTGAGCAGGATCTTTATTCTGCAACTATTTGGATGCTTTGAAATTTATTAAAGTTCCTGAAAGGATTAAGAGACCTTTCAAAAAAAAGATGAATTGTGTTAAAAAAACATAAAGAAAATGTATGCATTGTAAACATTCTATGAATTTCTATGTTTTAGTTGTTGGGTTCATTTGGAATATTGTATTATTGCTATTTTGTGGCTGCCATGGTGGGATCTGAAGTTGTTTTAGGGATAATTTTTTGTGATGGTTAGAGTGTTATTAGGCGTCTACAAACCAAAATGGAGCATGGGGCACCTGAACCAGAGATCTTCAGCAGGCTGCTGGCCGCCGCCCCGCCCGCTCTGCTGTCAGGCGCCGTGTTGATCAGCATGGACACTGTGGTCCCGGCCAACAGACGGGTGTCCCTGTTGGAGTGCTGAAACACCAGAGGGGATCTTATTAACACTCTGAGATCGTTTAGAGTCTAGACGCACCAGCCCGTGTCTGAACATCTGGCTGCCACCGGGCAATGGGGGAAGAGTTTGTTTCATTTGGCGGAAAAAACCCGGGTCACAAATCGCTTGGCTGCTAGAACCTTCCACTCAAGCAGACAAGATTCTAAAAGTGAATATCGGACACTGGCACCAAACAACGAGACGAGCACCTGGCCGAGGATGACGTCCACGAGGGCCTGCAGGATGCTTTGCAGCCTGGGGCCCTCAGGGTTTGGCTCCCACACCAGCGGGGCCACTTTCCCGGGCAACAGCTGGAACATCTGCAGACACACCTGGAGGAAGCACAGGGGAGCTCAACCAGGAGGCGTGGATCTGGGACTACACTGGGGAATCATGTGGAAACTAAACATTGCATGCACAGGGTGGTATTTATTTATGTGTGGTATTTACCTTTACGGCAGCATAACAAAATGTCCCATTTCTTAAGCCTTCCTGCTCCATTACAGCAGGGAACAGCCGTGACATCTTATCCAGAAGTTCAGGAAAGGTCTCCCTCCACACATCTCTGCCAATCCTGCTGTCCTCCAGGAACATACAGGCTAAACAATACGTTGAAATTAAGATTAAAATAATGACAACATCAAAAATCTACTTGCTGTAAGGCAGAATTGTATGTATAGAATCTTAACCGACCTATCTGCAAATCATCAATGGACAATATCTAGAAAGAAAGTGTGGTGGAAGTACAGTGAAATTATTAAAACTGTGAAATGTTGACAATCATATCGTATTTTAGTAAAAAAAAAACGTAATGAATATATTACCTGGTCCCTACGGACAATGTCATTCAAACACTGAGAGGTTTCTCTTAAAACCAGCTGGTGGTTCACTTTTGCCAGATGCTGCAACATCTGTAAAGGAAAGACCCAACTTTAAGCGACCTCTTATTTTGCAGAATCAAACTGATTGAGAGCAAAGCTAGGGCTGACCTTGTCCAGTTTGCGACAAGCTATGGAGCTGTTGACCGTTTCTAATTGCATGGAAAGGAGGAGCCTGACCAGCAGCCGGAGCTGCTCCTCTTCTAGAGAAGAGAGATGCGCATCTGGGATCTTCTTCAGCAACTGGAAAGCATCTTCTAAGCAGCGCTCCTTGCATCTTTTTACAGTATGTCTATGAATGTGACCAAGAAAGATAATGAAAAGTCCGAGTTCTTATATTAAACACATGTCAATACAATTTAAATAACTTTTCTTATGTACTTATTTTTGATTGGTTGCCATACCTGGATCCCTCGGACAGTTGGTTGATAATGGACTTGAGTGTCATGCTGACATCCCCTAGGTTATCTTCTGTGTCAATTAAGTCAACAATAGCTGTCTTCAGATCTTCAAACGACAACATTGTGTTTCACTTTGTACATCAGTTCATCTAATTTCATTGAAAGTGTTGCATGAGCACGTCTGGGATTTTTCCTCGTGTGACAAACTTCTTCCTCTCGTCCTACTCCTGTGGCACACGTTGGACCCGACGATGAGGTGCTTCCTCCTAGCGCCGGGTGGTGGAATGCTTTTTTAAAAAAGGAGAACCTCAATCTCTTGAGAAATTCATAGATTAAAACTCAGCAATAGTTAGAATCTGAAAGGTACAATTAAATGGTTTCTCATTTTTTTGCGCCATTACAACACAGACCGCTTGCTTGGCTGCTTGCATTGAAATGTGGGTGACTTAGAGGACGGCAGAGGGCGCTGTCCGCGTGTCCGCCGTCAGGTGTACGTCCTTGACGAGGAGAGCAAGAGCCTTGCAGAGCGCTGATTGGTTAAGGCTTGGTTGCTAAGATATCCTAATCCATATACAAACATGGCTGCTTTGTAATGCCCAAATGGCCATCACATTTTCATTTATTTTATGTTTATTTTTCTTTTCATCGGATTCCCTATCAAATACGGAGGGGGATCTAGGTAAGATGTCAATGTATAATCACGATTATCGGGATAGGTTGTAATATGCTTTACTTTACAGGTTATCCACTGATGTTAGTGTAACTTAATCACATTGATACTGTTTATTGTATCCTGTATATTCACACTGTATATTATTGACATACAACATAATGTTAAACAGTTTTTCAGCCCTCCTACTCTGTTGCAACTGGACCTTCATTGACGATATATTTGCTCGGAAATGCGCCGGACAAACTTCTGTTTCTGAAAAACGCATCTCCATCTCACACAGGTACTGTGGCGTGGGGCCTCGGGCGGCCCCGGCTCTGTCTCTGGGTCCCAGGCTCTGTTCCTCCTGGGGCCTAAGCATAGCGTTAGTTCACATCATGGGTCTGTTTTAATGGAACAGAACTTTGTCCATGCAACAATAATTAGGACGAAGACCATAGACAAAACGAATTATGTACAAATATGTGGATATCATATATTTTCATGTGATCCAATATAATTATAAATTATGAAATGATACAAATGTTTGGCTGTACATTTTCAAATATGGAATTGCAAGAAGTGTTAACAAACGAATTGACTGAACATTACGATCACATAATGTGATGATTAAAAAACAGTTATATACATATTCCCAATTATTCATTTGAATCAAACTATTATTCTCATGCTTGATATCACAGTCCTATGATGTTGTTATAACTAAGCAGTGTATTCTCTGCAGGGAGCCTTCCTCCTCCATCTTGCACTGTAGAGCCTACACAATGGCTTCTCACAAAGGAACAAATTGGAAAGGTAAGATAATAAAACTAGTATGTATTAATAAATTGGTAGTATATCTTGTATTATTATATTGCTAACTAAAATTATTTAATGGAAAACATGTAATAGATGTTTGTAATTTAAACTAAAGAGATCGCTCTTAGCATGTTTACTTGAGCAGAGAGGCAAATGGTCCTCTGCTTTACTGTTTGTACCCCTTTACCCGTTTCGCAGACAGCAGTTCAAATCCAACTGAAGCTTGAGCGAAGTCTGCAGTTGTGTGGGAACAATGAGACGGACACAGATTGCTGTCAACAGCCTCTGTGTGTTCTTGAGACACTCGAAGTGTCTGCCTGTCAGGGAGGAGTCCCACTGGTCTCCATGTACATCCAGGCCCAGATATACGCCACATTTTCTCCCACTAACCCTGGATCAGGTGACACTCACTCACTCACTCACTCACTCACTCACTCACTCACTCACTCACTCACTCACTCACTCACTCACTCACTCACTCACTCTCACTCTCAACACTGTTGACTTTCAACAACAGTGTGTGTGCTTTTTTGAGTGGATGATTAGGATGTGGGTCTGAAAACATATCGACTGTTTAATTGAAACGTATCCAAATTGAATTGGAGATTTCGTGATGCATTTATTAATCACCTGATAATTCACCGATTTCTTTCAGAGAATCGAACTGTACTTCCTAACCAAGTGTACCAGCCTCTGGGGTCGTGTCCCTGTGACCTGACATCGGGCATGTGTAACATACGCTGCTGCTGTGACCAGGTCAGCTGTAGTGCCATTTCAAATGTTCCCTCCTGACACTCAGCACCATTTCTTAAACATTTTTAGTTGTATTCTATATGCCCTCCCCTGTATTTCCATAATTTTGTCCATTCGTTGGACGGTTCTATCTCTTACTGTTTGAAAGAGTAACCATATAGAGCACCTCAGGAACAATGCCTCCGGTCTTGAGTTTGACTTTTTGTTTTGGTGACAGGATAAAAATGACTTATTAACTTCCTACGTCTTGTGTCTGTCTGACGGGGTCGTGTTGTTCCCCACCAGGACTGCTCCGAGGAAGTGTTGAAGCTGTTTGAAGGCCACTGCCTTCAAGGGCCCTTCGGTGGGCAGGTGTCTCCTGCCCCGGATTACCAGTGTTCAGCCCAGTCCACCGCCAACGCTCCGGACTGGTTTCCATTCCTCTGTGTCACGTCAGCGCCGGAGAACAACCCCTACCTGGGTCTGTTCTACCAGGGAAAGACTCTGTAAGAGGCCCAGACGGTCAGGCACATGTCTTTTAAAACACCTGTATTAAAGGCCTGTCTGTGTCTTTGTGTCTAAACATGCCTATCCGTTGTGTTTGACTAAGCATACCAAAGCCTAGCCCGTCCTTCCAAAGGCCCGTGCTGTCAGCACCCCTCCCTGCTGATGAATATCGGCAAGGAAGTCCCATCTTCACCATGAGTGATCAATACTTCACCATCCCTCAGGTCAGTTCTTAAGTGTGAATGTGATATACCTTCATTATAGATTCAGCACTCAGGACTTGTACTAAAGAAACCCAACATGATTATTTCTTTGCAGGAACTTTTTGCAGGGCAGTGTGCCAATACTGCTCCTGTAGCTTATTTGAAAAACTTCAACATCCAATGTACAACTCTTATCAAATCCTGTCCAATTGGACCTCCTTTACAAGTGTCTCCAAGTGATTTAAGAGTTCAAGTCAAGGACGGCCAAGGAGGTATAATATATGAAGGCTAATCAATATGGAGGATTTACCTATTCAAATTATACATATCAACATTATAGTATTATATCAAAATAGGAGTTTTACATGTCGAATTTCTGTCTTTCTGCTTTAGGTGTGATAGCGATTGATGTCCTAGATGAAGTCGCTGTTGATTTAAGCCCATTCATTTCAAGTTCTGAATCCCCCTATTCATCAGGTGTGGCAGGCATCTTGTCATTGTCAACCTTAAATCCTAAAAAGTAATTTGAATATTGTTTTCAAATGAACCTGTTTTTGTCTCTGAAGATGAGGGACAGGTGTGTGAGAACGTGACCTTGGCCATGGATTATCAATTCTTTTGGCAAGCAAATGGCCTCACAAGTATAACACTGAGGCGTACTGCTGGAACCATTGTGCTGAACAGCAGTGGTAAGGGCCTGAAAAACATAAGTTTCAGACTACTTTGAACTACGTCTGCCACTGCTACTGTTTCTCTCCTGTCTTTTGCCCAGTGGTGGTGACTGCAAGGTATTCTTCTGTCTTCCTGAGCGGGAATGTCACTGATCAACATAAGAAGTCGGGAAACCCAGGTTTGTAAAATAGGGAATTCCTGGCTCATGCTGGTTAGTCACAAGTTTCCCTTCTGGGATGTATACATCTTTCTGGTATCTTGTCCTCAGGGTACCTGGTGGGAGCGCCGGTGCTGGCCGGGTTTGAGGATACTTTGGACAACAACACATTCATAGAGAGGAGCTCAATAAATATTTGGCAACCAGGTAATATTTTGTGTGCCCAATGCTCATTATTTGACAAAATACACTTTGTGCATACACCGCAACTTTTTGGACAAGTTTCTCATTAACAATATGTGAGGTATGATTATAGAGACACTTACCTGCAACTTAACTCGGATACCATTTTAGTCAATACACTTTAGATTATAAAGCCTAGTAATAAACACTTGATCTGTATTTGTGTTGGTAAGTAAGCAGGATTGACCTGTTGTCTGCTGGTTGCATTGTTCATAATGTCGAAATCCTTGATCACTATCTCCCTGCCTCAGTTGGTGACGGTGTCTGTTCTATAGCTGAGAGTAGACCGGTTATGTTTGGAGTGAACGCCACAGCGGGATGCCTTCTGGCTGTCAGCCGGTATAACTTGACCCAGTGTGATGTTCTGAGGTAAGTTTAGTGTTCTAAGGAAGATACTGGTGGGATTTGGTTTATTATGTGTACAGCGGATGTTTGTTTCTGCTGGGTCCCGTCGTTTTTTCTGTACACTAATGTTTTTGATTGCACTTCAACTGTTTTCTCGAACCCTGTATGTGCACAAAACATTTATATTCCAAAAATTAGAAGTACCAACTTACATTTTTTGACAGACATTTATTTGACTTGTCTTCAACTTTGTCTAGGGAGATGATTGCCTCTCTCCAAGCTTCCCTAGTGATGGCGACACACGTGGCAGAAACAGGGGACCCCGATTTCCAAAGGATGGCAGACTGGCTAAAGATAAGCTGTGAGTAGACCCCTTGCTCCTCAGGGATCTCAGGTGAACAGCAGTCAGAAGATACAGGCCAATGTTCCACAAGTGTTCCACAAAGTCCGAAAACAATGTATTCCCTTTAAATGTCCTCCGGTTTCCAGATGTGCTGGTGAATGAGAGCAGCGCTGATGGAGACGGGTGGTGCTCCGGTGTCCTGTGGCACCAACACGTGCACGTGAGGAGCGCTGTCACAGGCGAGGTGGGCGGCGTGCCTCAGAGGGAGATACAGGCCCTAACCATCAGGTACAAAGTCTTTATGTATCTCACTGGAAGATTGAGGCTTATCAGTAAGTCACTATCGCAACCAATGTTGCAAAGGATGACATTGCTCAAGGACAAAAAAATATCTTTTTAGCTCAAATATGTAACCAAATAAGTAATAAAAATTATTCTTCATTTCTTTCCATGTTTATTTTTCAGTTACAAAATGTCCAGTTGGAGGTTGGAGTGTGGAGGAGGAGACCCTTCTTCCTGTTTGGATCCAATGGAGACACAACTTTTTCCTGTCTCCTCCTCGGTCACCTTTACAGACGTCCTTGTTAACTCAGGACCCCCCAAAACCAGGTGCTCCATCATTACACATCAAGCTCTTATGAAAAACCTAAAACAACATCAACCTGACCGGCTGTGTCCATCCCCAGGTTCCAGGTCAACTTTACCGAGTATGACTGTGACAGGAATGATGTATGCTGGCCAGAACTTGCATTTCCTTTTACCAAATATTACACAGGTAATTATTATTCCTTTAATTACACTTTTACTTAAATTAATTCTTAAAGTAAGGGTGTCTGCGTGTGCCGTGGACCTATTAAGTGTGGGCTAGCTGAGCCCTCACCCCCAACCTATATATATATAAAGACATGGTAAAACTATCACTGATTTTAGCTTTTTCTGTTTCAGGTGAGCCATATTCACAGTCATTGGCAAAAGGCCTCATCTTGGTTTTCTTCTTCATCGTTGCCTCAGTTCTTGGAACTCCATGGCAACAGATCAGACAGGCGTGGAATACCTCCTCATTGTAACCGCATTAAACAAGTTATCCTGTCTCATAAAATAATGGAATATGGTTGTGATGATTGATCACACATTCATGACTAAAAGTCACACCTGATCCATAATAAACATGAATTATTTACAAAAGAATGTTTTATTTGTCTACAACACTTCATATACAGTACGTTCATGATAATGTAACGAATGACCCGATGGACCGCTATAGTATTAAAGTGTCATCTGCGCAGACTCAAATGGTCGGTTCTTATTGGCCAACCACTTCCCTGTCACCGAGCGGTCTTCCGGTTCCCGTGACGTGGATAGTTGTCTCCAGAAACAAGCGATGTGCCTTTTTGAAGGAAATATAAGTTTACCTTTTGGACTATGAAACCCAGCTGCTGGGGTTACACTCGACTCGGTGTCTACTGATTAACATTTGACCTTCTGGGTGCACTGAGCCAGATAATCCAGCACCTGGCTCCAGTAGTAACTTCAGAACCAGTAAGTTAGTTTGTTCTTCTGAACGGTCAGCTGTTGACCTGCCGTACTTCGTTAGTCTCGGTCCGGAGGAAACAGAAATAGGATGAACGAGGTGAACGAAGGTTTTCTTGGTCACTTGGGCTAACGGAAAGCAGTCAGCTAGCTCTAATGCTAACATTAGCTTGATAGTCTTCGTGCGAAAGGAAAGCAAAGGTTTAGAAGCTGTGAAGATGGGCTCCTTGTTCCGGAGCGAGGATATGTGTCTGGCCCAGCTGTTCCTCCAGGCCGGCTCGGCCTACGACTGCATCAGCGAGCTGGGAGAGACCGGACTGGTGGAGTTCAGGGACGTGAGTGGTCTCCTTTCTCAACCCTGATTGACCGCTTAAAACTGAATGTCTAGTGTCCTTAAATAAGCGTATGCTTCACTGTCACAGTTGCTTATTTGAAAGCACTTTGTTGATTCATGCCGTCATGTTAATTCAACTGTATCTGCGACTTTTAAATTTAATGCTAAACGTTTGTGGTTTTAGCTCAACCCCAGTGTCAACTGCTTCCAGAGGAAATTCGTCAATGAGATCAAAAGATGTGAAGAAATGGAAAGGATTCTTGGTAAGAAACACACTAACCACATAAAACCATCTCTGCTCAATGTAGTCAAATGAGTGTAAACATGCCACCCTAGTCTTATATTCTACTGTCCGGCTGTTCTCATTCGGTTCTCTTATTCTACTCTCAGGGTTCCTCCTGAGGGAGATCAAGAAGGCGGACCTCCCACTGCCTGACCGAGACGTGAACCCTGTGGCTCCGCTTCCCAAGCACATCATGGCAACAATGGTCAGCCGCCAGTCGCAACTACCTCTCTTTGTTGTTGGGGTTTGGATGTGTAACGAGCATTGTTTTTTTGTCAGGGGCTTGCATGTTATAACTCAAATGTACCACATTAATAATGACTGATAATATAATGGCTGATATAACTCCTATTATATTTGTATGCGATTCAAGCTAGGGTCCTTCTATATCTGTTCAACCGCTTCGTTCTATTACATATTTCGGTTCCTCTTTTGTAATCAAACACATTGCTTTCCTGGTTACGCTTTGTGACTGTGTGTGTATGTTTGTGTTTGTCTCAGGAGCAGCTGCAGAGGCTAGAGGCCGAGCTCAGTGAGGTCACCAGAAACAAAGAGAAGCTGCAGAAGAACCTACGAGAGCTGACAGAGTACACGCACATGCTGCACGTCACCAAGAACTTTGCTCAGAGAGGCAGTGAGGTCAGTAGCACCACTTCGTCTTGAATTTCTCCGTAACAAACCAGGGAACAAGGCGCGACTCTGCCCCTTTGTGAGTGGCCATCTTGGAAAGAAAAGCCAGATACTTGACCAGCCTCTTACTTCTTCTGATTGGTCCACCCCTCTGATGAATGTTCCAGCAGGACCCCCCCCAGGCCCAGTACGAGGAGTTCCCCTTCCTGGAGAGGGATGCTGCCCTGGACTACACCGGCATGCAGAGGATGGGGGCGAAACTCGGGTGAGGGAGGTCGAGAAGAGGGTAACTAACTGCCAATCATCACCTGCTGTCGCTGGTGGTTGGTTCCACCTTGAAGATCCTGTCCAATGGGACAATATAGGTCTGTTAAAGTTGTGTAGGATTCAGGTAAGGATGCAGAGTGCAACCGTTTGAATGCCTCCCTGCTCACAGCTCTTGCCGGCCTGTAAAGATGACAGTAGGTATTCCAAAATGATGTCATTGTCGATGACAACATTAGAAACACTTTGGTGCTCTCTGCCATCTTCCATGTAAGAAGACAAAGGTCTATGTAGATGTAGATGTAAAGACCCGTTGTAAAAGAGCTTCATATTTACACTATTTTGGTGACACTAAATTCTACACACTATCTATAAAAGTTATTAATAACCCAAACTTTATTTTTTAATTATTTGAGAAAAACAATCAAACACTACAATTTTTTTTTGTAAAGGATTTCAACCATTTGTCATTTTAATTAATAATGGTAATTGAACTGAGTGAAGTGCAATTTGGTCTCAAATCATACACGTGATATCAAAATCGAACGAGCGCGCTTCGCGCGAGTTTGATTTGAAATCACAAGTATGATTGGAAACCAAAATTGCATGACACGAAGTTCAATTACCACTTTATTATATTCATTATGAAATCACACAACAAGAATAGAAAAAAATAATACACTTTTTTAAATAGAAAGAATAATACACCAGAAACCGATTAAATTTACAAGCGGAACCGGAAACGCTTTATCTTATTATCAATGCAAAATGTCATGTGATAAAGAGCATGAGACAAAGGCACGTTTTTGGTCGTTGGCTGCTCTATTTTATTGGCTACTTCTAATTGGCTGAAATAGGATGCGATTTAGAGTTCAAGGTGTGCGATTCGTGAATTAATTGCACTGCTGAGAGACAATCAGATTGCTAGAAGTGACTGATTTCAAAATGAATGTAATAAATTGATTAATTAGTTTATCTTTTTTTTAAATGGCTATTTCTTTTTCTGCATCTTTTAGATTTATTTCGGGACTGATTCAGAGGCCGAAGATTGAAGCTTTTGAGCGGATGATGTGGAGGGTCTGTAAGGGCTACACAATCCTCAGCTACTCTGAGATTGACGAGTATCTGGAAGACCCTGACACGGTAACTCTCTAACTCATTTGCCACTCAATAACTCAGGCACTCTCACTCTCTGTTGTTGTCTATTGTAACACATAAACAGTGCTTCATTGGATGACAGATACAGGGTTTGACTGTCATATGTCATGCTTCATGGGATGACGTATACTAGGGATGGGCACGAGCAGTGTTTTCGCTACTCGAGTAATCGTTTGCATTCCTCGAGGATCCTCGATTCCTCGTTAAGCTATTATCTATTTATAGAATGCAATGCAATGCATGCAATGCACCGCGATGGCACCGTGTAGTCGGGCTCTATAAAGGCCATGAGATCGTGGAACCCCTGATCATCCACAAAACTTAAAGGCAGCATTTCTTTTGTGATCATCGATGTAATCAGCGACGTGATCTTCTCTCCACGGCCGGAATTACAGCTCCGTCTTGCGGCGGAGAAAATAGCCGACACGCTAGGCTGCTGCGGGTTTGCTTTCCCAATCTCACAGTTATGTTTGAGGAGCATATGCTGCCGGCTGCCGCATAGTACTCGTAGTACTTTGGTAGCACAATTTTGCCTGGCATAGTTTGCACTCCACCTTATGATCACCAATCTCTGTAAAGTATTTCCACACTTCGCTTCGCTTTGCTCGTACAGCCATTTCTGAACTTTTTGAATTATTGTGTTGTGCACACGTGACTGCACGGCACGCGCCACAACGAAAATGTATACATTTATATTTGCTTTGTGCATATGGCACGTGCCAGCTGCGCCTCACAGAAAATGAATACATTTGCTTCAGAAAACTTTATTG
>OOFH01044666.1:0-17846 GCA_900323355.1 Merlangius merlangus
ACACACACACACACAGAGAGACACACACACACACACACACAGAGACACACACACACACACACACACACCCACACACACAGACACACACACACACACACACACACACACACACCCACCCCCACACACACACCCACCCACACACACACACAGAGACACACACACACACACACACACACACACACACACACACACACACACACCATACACACGCATGCATATCTCCGCCTTTCTGCATCATAGCATAGAGTTACCATTACGCGTCTGTGGTGCTCGCATGCAGAGGCAGAGTTGAAATTGGCGCGGATCTGTAGCCATCTCAAGAGATCCGTCTATCAAGTAGGCTAGCCTATCTACGGGAGAAGTTGAAGGAAACCACATTTTGGATATTATTCGCGTTTATTCCAAGTGTGCACTTACTGAAGGTAAGTGAGGGTATAGCCTGTAGCCTTTGTCATTTGGGGCATTTATCAATACGCTGCATAAACAATTTCAGTTATTGTGTTTTTTTCTTTTCTTTTATACAATAGAATGTTGTCTTTTTTTGAGAGATTAGAAAAACACACTATTAGTTTCAAAAACTTTTGCTGCACGTGTTATAAATCCCATCACCTTCTTACAATCAAACGATCCTTATTCACAATCAAATGATCAGTATCCACGCGTTGCATTTTATGTGCAATAAATATGATTGTTAGGCTATATGCAAACACCAGGCTAACGTCCATGTAAATGTAGGCTATCCGCTGAAATATTGCGCATCAGCCGCGGTTGACCATGCGGAGTTGAACCATCTGCAACTATGTATTCGGTATCATTTGTCTAAATGAAATTCAACAGAAAATGCGCATTGCTCGAAGCCAGTTTTCCTCTGCAGATGTCTCGGGATCCCATTTCACAGGCTGACAGTTACATACCGTCCCCGACACCTTGTCTTTTATGAATAAACATGAGCCTCATCTTTCACACCCTAAACACTGATCTTGCCGCACTTCACGGTTCCGGAACACGAACATGTTTTGAATCTAACTCCAGGACTTGGGTGAGAGGTTTATGGGGCAGTTTCATTGATTAGTTCACAATGTGTGAAAAAGCGTACTCATCTGTTGAAGTGATAAACCTTTCACGTTTTGTAGCCTACTTGACTGGTGACGCTGCGCCTCTTCGGGGACACTTGTGGAGTGTGGAGGGTCCGTCCGAGCAAAGGTTGACATTAGGCGCTGTTGGCCAGGGGCCTATACTCGTGCTAAACACTTGGGTGTTCCTCAGGCTAAACACCACATTTAGACTGCTAAAATGTGAAAGATGCATACAGAAGTCTGACTTTAAGCTGAGGTTCTTCCTTTGTATTTTAACCCAATCAGCAACCATAGCTCTGTAGTTTGGATTTAAATTTAGAATAATTGAATTGGGCATATAAGCAATTTCTCATTCTCATTCTCTTTCATAGTTTTTGCCTCCAATAGAGACAGGAAAAATGGGAAAATATTGCTGCAAGATGCGGTGTCTGTGACGTCATCCAGGTTTCTAAAGAGCATCTTGTTGATGCTTAATGCTCATGCCATCTTTTCAGTTGTTGGAGCCACAAGATAAGCCAACATTTTAACAATGGCTGGTTCAGGGTGTATCGATGAATCTAGAGAATATAGCTTGGGGATCAAATAAGTGTTTATTTGCCTTGAGTTCCAGTGAGAAGAAGGTCACTGTCAACCGGTGCTCCTGAGCACATCAAAGATGGAAGGGAGTTTATGTTGTTTCAAAAACGCATTAATATGTTTAGCTATTTACTTTTTGGCTAATGCTTGTATTCAAAGTGACAGCAAAATCTAGATCAAAAATGTTATTCATGATTGGATTAATCAGGTTCTTGCTTGTCAATGATGGCATACTGATGGCATAATGATGGCATACTGTGTGCAGTAATATTTCCAAGACAGTAGGACAGGTCAAAAACGGCTACATTAACAGTTATTTGGTTACAAGGGATAGTTGTTCTAAGAAACCTTTGGGAAAAAAGCAAAAAGTGGATTTAACACATTTTTCTAATCAAGCTTTTTTTTGGTGTTTTTTTTTTATAGTACTGACAATGAAAATGTTATTTTAACAAATTAATCCATTTGGATAAAAGTTGGCCATTGGTCAGTTTAAGTCTAAGATTAATCACTGAGTCCAGCCTCAAAACAGCATCACAGGTCGGACAATAAGTCAGGAGTCACTACTTGCGTACTGAAGATACACTGTCTATAAATGAATGCACTAAATGTGGGCAGTGGGTAGGAAATGCATCAAATTGTTAATGGAGTCGTCTAAAAAGACGACTCAAAAATACATACAATAAATGACAAATACCTTGTGTGTTTATGTATAATGCAAATTCCTCTTTTGAAGAGAAACCGTAGCATTGAATTCAGTATTGCACGTGGTAACCAGGCAACCGACAACTGGTCACGCAAGCCAGTGATGCTCAAGGTACGGGGAAGCATTGGTACGATCAAAGCATTACCAAAAGGTAAGCAAGGATGAAGGCACTGAGGGGTTTTATATCAGGGAATGGGAAATTCACAATGGTCTTGCATTGATTTGAGTGAGTAGACAACCTATTATCAACCTATTATAAAATAAAATCGATTGTAAAACATGTTTAATGACATTAAATGTGATTGGCACCACAGAGTAAACAGTTAGGTCGTCATGTATGAACCGCACAGAATTTATTTGTTCGACCATCTGTGCCGGCACTGCCAGTTCCTTTGAAGAGACTTTCACCAAATCCTGTACTCTGGCTTATGGCCACAGCCTTTCACACCAACAGACAGACTTTCACCAACAGACCTGTGTCCACAAATAGAATTCGGACAACCCACAAATGACTGTACTATCGCCAGTTCATTGTGGATGAGCCATATATGGGATATATAAAAGATGAACTCAAAACAGAGAACGTGCATCTGCAATGTTGATAGGGCATAATAACCTCCATGATTCAACATCAAGTAAAGGAGCTTACTATGGGAACCCAACAAACCTTTGAGCTCGTGTCTTATTTGCTCTGGCGTATCCTCCCTTTCAGACAGATTTCCAGCAGACCTGGCCCGCGTTCACAACCATTTATCTATTATGGGGTTGGGTATGAGGAGTGTAGGGGGGGCTCTATGTGAGCCCAGTTTAAGCATTTTCATAAACAGCCATGATGGTTGCTGCTTATGTGTCACACATTTCGTTTCTCTGATTGGTTGTATGGCTATCCATTCGCTTCCAGAGGGCATTTTGCTCTGCGCCTGTTGAGAACGCCCCTTGGAAATTGAAAATGAACTGAGAGGTTCCAGACTAAATCCCATTTGTGGGCTAGTCTGGAGATGTGAGGCTAGGACTCTACATAAACACATTCAAAATAAATGTCATCATTAAAAATCTGCCTTGGGATGGAGTACATCCCACACTGAATCAACCACATAATCATAATGCGTGTAGCATCATACTAAAGTGTGCCTGTGTGGCTTATACAAGAAATGGAACATGATAAAGTGAATAAGACCTTGCAGCTAACTTTGCCCATTGAGAACATCCTTCAATGCCACAGCCAAACGGCGATAACATTATCTCTGGAAACATTTAGTGGAATCACTTTGAAAGGCATCAGAAGAAAGGTCCCTGATGCAGCAGAAGTGAAGTGCCTTCCATCCTTTCACAGCAAGGACTTAAATATTCTGCATAGAAAATCGCTTATCTATAAATAATCTATAAATAAGTTTATCTATTGCCTATGAATCCGATCCTTTAACTGACTTCCGGCGATGTTCAGCCTGTTTTAGAGTTAGTTACAAGTTACCTCACACTTTAATATTCATCCATAAGTGTAAAAACACCAATGAATGATTTACATAAATATGTACATCTATCTTGGTACGTTTCTGTGTGTTAGAGGATAAGATATAAATATATCAATCTGTCACATTTTGAACATCACATTGTTGTGACTTATTTGATACTGTTTATATTTAATGGTTTCAGAATATATGAAAAGGGTTTACAAGACTTGTTCCACATAAACATGTTCGGAAATGGCAGAGTAACCAATTTTCTTTTGCAATTATGACTGTATGGTAGCAGTTGTCTTTACAACTTAGGTCAATACAGCTAGCAATACAAGAGGTGGAGCATCAATGTAGTTACGTGGTCCAATATCTGTTATTGGTGATAAACGGTTTGGCACTGCTCTAGGAATGAAACTATTCTTAACTACTGCTATCTAAAAGTGACCTTACATCTTTGTGACCTTGCACCTTAAGTGATCATTTGAAGGACCTCTATTTTTCCACCAGGTGTGAAGATGATTAGCCATTACAAGCCATTTCAAAATCTACCCTCTAGCCCTGGGGGTAAAATAGGAACCCTTAAAATAAAATTGAATCACAGCTTTAGACTTGACCTTGTATGTCAATCTCTGTTTACTGTTGTACCTTCTTGGTTTTTGTACTTGTGACTGTGCAGGCTAGGGCCGGAGCTGCCATGCCATTTGGTTGTCTGACACTTGGGGACAGGAAGGATTACAATAATCCCTCAGAGGTGACCGACAAATATGACCTGGGACAGATTGTTAAAACGTGAGTACTGTGAAACTGTTTCATGCAGGATAATTTATTATTTACATGTAACGTCATTAGTTCATAATTGTACTTCTGTCGATATTGATTGTTTTTCTCAGTGAGGAGTTCTGTGAGATATTCCGGGCAAAGGACAGGAATACCCTCAAAATGTACACCTGTAAAAAGTTCCTTAAAAAGGATGGAAGAAAAGTAAGGAAAGCTGCCAAAAATGAGATTATGATCTTGAAGATGTAAGTATTGAGTGCGTTATAAATGAAGATGATCTAAATATGTTTTATTCTATATTCTGCAATACATCACTATATGCATTACTTTACTGCAATTTGATGAATTAATATTTCTTTTAATTTATGCTGATATGTTATCAGCTATTTTGTGTATAGTGGTAATATAGTGGTATATATTGTATATTTAGAAAGCAGTTGATAGCCTCCTCATGGAATCTGCTAGCAATTGCAGAATTTTGTGTAGTATTTACAAACGTATAATGTATTTACAGTTTATTAACTACCTACGGCCCGTGGTGATATTCTGAAAGGGGACTTCTACCTCTCCCTTTTCTTTATTTGTCTTATTCCTTATTGCTCCACTTGTTTCCTTTTCCAAAGGGTTAAACATCACAACATACTCCAGCTGGTCGATACCTTCGAAACTAAGAAAGAATACTTTCTCTTTGTGGAAATGTGAGTATTATTGGAGAAAAGGTTGTGATATTACAAGCTTCCTCAATGGTTAATATAAGCCTTGGAAGCACAGTGGATCTGGCTGTATGAATCAGCCTTTGTATTTTGGGGGTTTCTGAACACGAAACATTGTGTTCAGAAACCATTACTGTGGCCACTACCCCAGTAATGGCTGCTGAGAAGCAGCCATTACTGGGGAAAGTGTTTTACCTGATGGAATATCTTTCAGCGCTACAGGTAGAGAGGTGTTTGACTGGATCCTGGACCAAGGTTATTACTCCGAGAGGGACACCAGTAATGTCGTGAGGCAGGTGTTGGAAGCGTTGGCCTACCTTCACTCTTTGAAAGTAGTCCACAGGAACCTCAAGGTATACAGATGCACTGCTGACACCTAGTGATAAAGAAAAGCATTTATTTCCCAGACAGACCAATCATCCAGACTGTTGGCATAGGTGCACCTTTAACATGCTGAAATCACTTCAATTGATTGGATTAATTTATTTGTTCATTTTAGCTGGAGAATTTGGTGTACTTCAATCGTCTGAAGCACTCAAAAATTGTCATCAGTGACTTTCAATTAGCAAAGATGGAAAATGGACTTATTAAAGACCCGTGTGGTACTCCAGAATATCTTGGTAAGATCCAAATAAACTTAACTAATTTAGTAGTACACTAATGGAGTTTCAGTAATTATCAACAAAAAACTCTGTTGCAACAAATCCTTTAAATGTTAATTTCTACTGTTAAACATTTAGCCTAACCTCAACTTTACTCAACTATATGCCATTTGTTTTCCATCAGCTCCTGAAGTGGTTGGGCGGCAGAGGTATGGAAGGCCTGTTGACTGCTGGGCCATTGGCGTCATTATCTATATACTGTAAGGTTCCTCTGATTTAAGACATTTAACACATTTGGAGGAATAATCCTCCATCTTTTGCACAGTGTAACCTTTATTTGCATGGCGAATCCTTTCATCTTGATGGTTGTTTTGTGTGCAGTTTGTCAGGAAACCCTCCTTTCTATAACGACGCTGAAGAGGAGGAGTATGACAACCGCGACAAGAGCCTCTTTCTGAAGATCCTGTCAGGGGACTATGAATTTGATTCCCCCTACTGGGATGACATTTCAGACTCTGGTATCAGTTGAATATATTAACTGGGATATATTAATTACTCAATGTCTTTTGAAGTTGGCATCAATTTAACAAATGTCAGGGCTTCATGCTTAATTTTTGTTTTGTTCTTCAGCCAAAAATCTAGTGGCATCTTTGTTGGAAGTGGATCAAGACCAGCGATTAACCGCACAGGAGGCTATTGGTCATGAATGGTAAAATATATTTTGATTTGATTTTGTATTGAAACCAACACAATTAGCATACATACACTTTCCTTCAAGATTTATGCAACTTTAATAATATCACAAGTTATAAACTTTGGACACTTTCAGTCTATTTCTGGTCAAAGACTGAGCCTGAAGGGAGGTCTACTAAGACAACACCCACAACAAAAATACAATATTTTTAAGTTCCAGACAATGAAATGCAGAGAGCAACATGTCACAACTAGATGCTTCATCTATTCATAAATGGCGTTGTGAATTTCCTCAGCATGGCAATAATTGTTGATATAATTGTTCAGGATGAAATAACATTTTAGTAACAGTAAAGCAATATTTTTCATGGCATAGGCCATTCCTGAGATCATTCCCTCCCCATATGTTTGCCCTCATTTGATCAGGATATCTGGGAACGCAGCCTCTGATAAGAATATCAAGGATGGAGTATGTGCACAAATAGAAAAGAACTTTGCTAAAGCCAAGTGGAAGGTATTCCTCTTCTTCTTTCCAAAAACACAAACATGTCCAGTGTGTCAGACAAGAAGTGGGCTAACCCGTGCATTCCGACCCCCTTACAGAAAGCTGTACGGGTGACCACCCTGATGAAGAGACTCCGAGCCCCAGAGCAGGGAGAATCCGGAGCCTCCAGCCCCACCACAGGGGCTGTGGCGGGACCCCTCACCTCAAACAGCGGCCCCGCTCCTCCCACCTCCGCCCCAGGGACCGCCTCCAGCAGCACAGTGCAGGCTTCTGCTAAGGAACAGGTTCCAGACACAGACACTGGCGTCATCCAGGCACCCGCAGTGACGGCCGCACGAGACGAGGAGGCCGGGGAGAGACGTAACGGGCAGACACCAGCACAAACTCTGGGAGACAAGACCGCTTAACCCAGAAGCAAGACGAGGATGTTTGTTTATCGAAAGACCCACAACGTGATCATTTAATGTATAAGCGATTCGATTCTTGCCTTCATTTATGTTTCTTTCAAGTGCAGCCGTATATGCCTATGTTCAAGCTAAACATTTTGGCCTTTTGCAATCTGTGTAGGCCCACAAAATGTTTTTTCTCAGTATTATTCCGACCCGCACACGGTGTCTCATGTTTGTTTCTCTTTGACAGGCAGTCTAAAAGGTGGCTCTAATATACAGTAGCTGAACATGTTATTGTTTCGTTTTCTGTAGGTCTTTTGTTGAAACTCTTAGCTGCTGAAATATTTGAAAAAAGGATCCTGTGACGTTTACTTGTGTCTTCTTTTTTTTAAATAAAGATTTTGATCATTTCATTGGGGGAACTAATACAGCTGATGTTGATGTTTTGTCCTGTAGCTAATCGTTTAGAGTCTGCATTCTTGTTTTATATTGTATTCTGTGAAACATTTTTTATTCATGATTTGTGTATTTGGCAGATTTTAGCTGAGCTAAATATTTGTTAATGTGCATGTGACTCTCAATAAATTAAGCAATTTTGTAAGTGCTGAAACGTTTTTTTCTCTGAAGTATTTTATAAGGAATTTGAATTTTATCTTGACGATTCACTGACTTATAGTCTAACAAGAACTGCACAGGCAACTATAGAACTAAGAATTTATATAGGCCTACTTTATAATGGACTATGCCTACTTTATTTGACGCTATTCTATTTTATATAGGCCTAACAGTATATATTTTATCGAATCAAAATACAATTAAATTCAAAAGATAAAATGACTGCACAGCCAAGGCTTTTGGAATTGTATTGTATCTCAAAACAAAAAAACACAACGAAACAGTCTATCGGTAGAAAACTATCGGCATAGGATAGCAAGGCAAAGCCAAGCCCTATGTAGTTGCGTCAACCCAACATACGTGAATCAAGCTTTAAACATTACATGATTCATATCTATTTATATTATATAGGCCTGCGTTGTGGTATCCTACCTTACTTGTTCTTTGCATTGAAGGCCCAACAACAAACATTATTACAATTGATTGCTTTGAGGGAATTACGTATAAAACACAATGTGCTTTTTTGGTTGGCTACATGAAAATCATCTTTGTGTAAAGATTGTACTAAAAAAGAAACGTTTGTCAATGGAAATCACCCAACATTGATAAAACTACAACTCCCAGGGTTCCTACTAAACTACGCTAGGCTTTGCCGTCACTCCCGGAAAAAGTGGGCTAGGCTCCATTTTAAAGTATTGCCTTTACACCGAATTGGACCTCTGCATAGAATTAGCAGAATATCAGAATAAATAATACAGGTAGGTCATTTACACTGAAATTGCCCTTTTGTCAGTACAGTGCCGTTCATAATATTATAATACGAGCTATTGCGTCTTCATTACAAGGTTAATAAATCGTCATTGCTAATGTTAGCCAACCTTATGTTGGAGCAAATGCTAGCCGATGACCTCATTCTCTAGATATGTTTCTTTATTTGGTAATGAGGTAAACCTTATTTAAGCAACCGGTTTCTACAGTCGCTTATGATATAGATTCGCATATCCTCATAAATCGCGCGGCTCTTACTAAAAGACGTCACTTGATGAACCACAGCAGGCCTGAACCCATGCCTTCGCAGCTCGTCCATCTGTGGTAGACCTCTCATCTTGCATTAGCAGATCTATAACACGATGTGTTGAAATGCTCGTGTTGTTGACCGTCTGCTGATGTCAGCCGCAAGTTGCAGTATGCCCTGGGTACCCGTGGTCCTACATCTAGCAGAAGCAAATGTTTTTTTATATATATTTTCCAACGTTTGAAATTGTGATGAACACTATCTTGCCAGGTGATAGACTGTTGGAGAAGTAAAGAATAATGTGGGATGGACCTGGGCAAGGACCACGAGGGGGGCCACCCTTTCGGTAAGGATTAATTCGTTGTGTGCCTATCTACTGCTTATCATTTGCGCTGCTGCACACCCCCAGGTTATATCTTTTTTAGAAATACGTTCTGTGTTTTTTTATCGAATGGACAGCAGGGGCGGAGACTTCAGTGATAATACTTTCATTCATTATTGTTTCCCTTGTATGTCTTTGGTAATATTCCAAGTGTATTTCATCTTGTATGTTATTGCGTTTCAATTAACCATAGTAATGTGTATTCCAGTGGTGATCGTCGTGGAGACATGTTTGGGGGCAGAGATGGTCCCATGCCTGAGTTTAGAGGTAGGGATGGCATGAACATGGGTCCAATGGGTAATATGGGCCAAAGACCTCATGATATACCACCTATGGACATGCGGAGGATGGATGGGCCTAACACAAGGGGGCGAGGGAGTGAAATGGAAACGCATGAAATGCGTGGTAGAGGTCCAAACCGCGATTCATTCAGACCCGGAGAAGAGCCCAACTTCAACATGAGGAGGCAGGGGGAGGAAACTATCCAAGACAAGCTTTTAAATCAATCAAACTTTGGGGGTAGGAACTCTCCAAACATGGAAGGGAGGGGTATGCCATCACGGGAGCAAAATAACAGGTTCATGGATATGAGGGACAGGGACATGAGAGACAGGGATATGTTCCCTGGAGACATGCCCAGGTTCAACAATCAAAACATGGATGGCAGGAGATCCTTTCCTATGGACCGGATGGAGAGGAACGATGGCTTTAGGGACATGCGTGACAGGCCTACGGAGGGCATGGATGACGTGGACGGATGTCGCCTGGACCTGCCACCTCGTGAGAGGAGGATGATGGAGTTCGATAGAAGAGGGGGGCCTCCCTTTCAGTCTAGAGGAGGATTTGATTCAGATATGGACTTCAGGAATCGTCCCGGACCGGAGAACGACTTTAGGGGTAGGGATCGATCTCCGTTGAGTTTTGGGAACAATAATGATCGGGAGAGATCGAGGTCCGACATGCCCCCGGATGTTGGAAACCCTCAACGACGGGGTTTGAGGGGACCAGAAGATTCACGTGGAGAGGGGGAATTTTTGGATGGTTCACTCATGGACTATAGAAGTGGTGAAGAAATGACTCTCGCTGAAGAATGGAAGAACCGTAACAAGCAGAAAAGCACATCATTTTCAAACGCAAGTAAAGGATTAGAGGGCTTGACAGACAAACCAGGACCTTTAGCTTTTGGTAGAGAGGGAATCTTGCCAGTTCCCTCAGCATTTAAAGGCCGTGATAGGCCATTATTGGAATTCCCTGGAAAAGACATTGGCTTCTCCCGTGGTGGCCCCTTTGGGGCCATGAATCTCCCAGCAGTGGGCATTAAACCACCAATCAACCTTCCTTTCCCAGGAATGGGACCACCTCAGGGGCCGCTTGCTGTAGACAACAAGGGCAAGCCATGGCTCGATATAAAAGATCCCAAGCTGCCTCCAAGTACATCAATTCTACTTCAACGACCCACTTACAATCAAGAGAAAAATCTGCCACCCCCGGGTTTTAAGGGGCAGAGTGATTGTTATCCAGGAACAAATAATACCCCACATAACCAGGGACCTGTGGTCAGCAAGATTGCGACAGAATTTCAAAGTAGCAGTGCAGCACAGGGCCGAGACCAGGACTACAGGGACATCGATTATAGAACAGGATCCACAAGACCCTTTGATTTTAAACATGAGGACTTTCAGAGACCTGACAAACTTCTAAAAGAGACTAAACCCACCCCTCCTTCAAAGTTTAGCGACTCCGGCTCTCAGGTTAGTACATTTAGTATTTATTTTTTCCGTTATTCCTTTTGTATTATCAAAGGTAGGCTCTTGTTTGCAAATTAAGACATTTCTGCTTTTCTAATCTATTTTCACCAAAATGTGTTCGGAAAGGATCAAGATTACAGGGGTGCATCAATGGAGGACAAAGTTTCCAATACGATATCCATAGTTGGCATCCCAAAGACTGCCACAATGGAGCAGGTAAGATTTGATTTTGTGCTGCACTCGCATCAATGTTCAGACGTTTATTTTTTGTGGTAGTAACTCTTAATACTTTTGCAGATTCTTGGTGCCTTTGTTGTTCGCGATGGAGTGTCCATGCAGGGGATGAAAATAAAAAGTGTTGTTCCAGGTGAGAAATACGTTGCTGTATGGACATGTTTTTCTTTGCGCAAACGAGCGCCCCAATGTACCACGACATATCTCGCCGATACGATACTCGAACTTTCGCATTCCTCTTTTCTAAAGCTTCTTCGCTGCTTTTTTCCGGTCTTGGTGTTAAGTTTCGCTCAATTGTATGAGAGTGGGTATTGTGTCGTAACAGTCACTTCTTTCATTTCTGAGAATGTAGGGTCATTGTCAGCTGTCTCAGAGGTTTCCTCAACACTGCAACAATGTTAAACATACTTGATGTCAGTCACCAAAAGTTTGATCGAGTGGTTCACTACATTGTGTTTTGCATGAATCACATGGTTGGCGAACAAGAGAGTGGTCACTGTCAGTGAAAGTGAAATTGATTACTTTGATAGTGCTTCTCATTGTCTCCATGGGTTCCCCTTGGATAAAGTTTATTGTATCATAAAAAATAAGAGGTTGCCATTTACATTTCCTAAGCCTTCTGTGAAGATAAATTTTCTTAAGAGATCGGAAACGTGAACAATATCTTCATGTGGAAAACATAATATAAAGTTAAGGTCTGGCAACACTTTCAAACTCTTGTGCCAAAATCTGTCTGGCTACCATACGTTGGCCGTAGCTGGGATGGGATATCTGTGTGCAAAGGCTTGGCTATCATGCATCTTGTCATCGTAAAGTCAGAAGTGCAGTAAACACTCGAATGATGGAAGAGAGAAAAAACATAATGAAAATTACACTGAGTTTGAGTGTCATGAAGGTAAACATTCTGTCCATAGAAAAATATGCTCACTGTTCCTCGATTCATTCACAACGTGCTGTTTTATTTTGTGTTATACACCGCGTGACTGTCCTTACTGGCTTTGACTAACAAAAACCCATCTGTATTTCAAATGCTGTCCCCAGGTTACAGCTACGATACGGCCTATGTGGAGTTTTTAAACCTCGAGGATGCAGTCCACTTCATGGAGTCGAACAAGGTGGCCCATCCTCGTCACTACGAAGGCCCTCTCTCCCAACAGGATTTTGGGGGGTTGAGAAGGCTTTTAGTAGAACGTGGGGGAGGGGGTGACGGGGTCCTGTAAAAGTTGTGTCTTTTATTTATTGTTGTCACTCGACGGCATTATTTTGAGATTTACATTTTGAGCAGCCCCAGGTTACAGAGAGGCAACTAACACTTACATGTTATAGCTAATGTTAATGGGATTCTTGGGAGTTTTCTGTTTTACATTGTATGAGACCGGGATCATTTACTCTACTAACGCTAATGCAATTGAAGCATTTCTTTACATAATCTTTAAGCCAGTTTCAAAGTGTGATCAACCAATAATGCGACTAATTATTAAAAAAAAAACAGTTTGGATTCAGAAAAAGGTTGAAATCCGTCAACCTTCCTGTATTGTTCTCCACAGTTTTCAATGATTCCTACATGTTTGGGATGATATTGTGCCAGGAAATCATTGCCCTTGTTATATGAAGATCACATTTTCTCTTCAGGACCTAAGTCAGAAAAACCCTCTGGTCCAGACAGTATTTGTAGAAAGACCTTTTTTTTTTTTACCATATTTTATGATTTAATTACGTTTGTAAGCACCAACCTGTTCAAGGGAAAGTGGTGGATACAAATGTGATGAACTCGTGTCTGAATGCAACAACTTTTTCACCTGATCCCACATACTTCCTATCATGCATCAGAAGTTCCTGATTCTCCTGACTGGATTTCCACTTTCAGCATGTGATCTATGTTGACAAAATCGTAGCCTTTCTGGGCTTCTTTCTTATGGTCAGAGACCCTATTTCTGAACTTGCTGGTCGTGAGCCACTTGACCGTCTGGGTCTCTCTTGTCTATTCATCCTCATGATCTTGATGCTAGACCTTTTGCAGTCTTTCGACTGCTTTGCCTTGTCTTGTCTGAAAGTCCTGTCCCTGCATTTTGAAGCCAATCTTGGACACCATCCCATAGCGGTTTCATGTCGGTCGTATGCAACTGAATGTAGAGGGGATGTACGTCTGTTCAATTCAGATCTGTGTAGTTATTGATTGATTATGGGAACACGGAATAACTTCTGCTTGGATATTTTTGTGACTTGAACGATTCAAAGGCCACAACTTGGCAGCTTGTGTAGTTTTCCTATTTTTATCTTAATGTGAATGCGCAATACAAATGAACATTAGTTCGAGGGGGGCCTGAAAAAGGGCATCCCTTCACAATGGCGCCATCTTGACTGCGAAGTCCGTTGAGCCATATTGATTTTTTGTTTTTTTGCAATTATGCCACGGGTATGATTTGGACATAGGGCTAATGTGGTTCTTGCTTTCAAATTGCATTTTATATGCATGGCTGGGTCTATATATATTAATTGCTAAGCCGTTAACTCTAAAATGGGCTAAATGTTTATGTTTAAGTTCAGATTTTATTGAAGAAATTGAGTATTGACTATTACCACCTGGATCACAGTGTCTATCGTCTCATGTTCTTTAAATAGCAAATATCTCATCTAACTTATAGTAACGTCAGTTTACATTGTCAAATTCTTTTTTTTATGTGGTCTGGTGTGAACCATTTTGGTTTAAATTTACTGCAAATTCACATCTTCCTTGTGGTATAAGCGATTCACAAGGGATAACTTTTGGTGTTCAAGCAGGTCAATCCTTGGGACTCTGATTCCTTTATTGTGTTTCTGTGCAACGACTGACTCTTGATTTATATATATTATGAAGAGGAAAGGATTTTGTATAAGGAATTCTGAACCTTGTCGAAGCTAGCCTTGTTAAATAACCGCGTATGGTTGCCTTTTTTTTTATTTTATTTTTTCATGACGGGTTTGGCTGGCTTAGTCTGCCATAGTGCATGATGGGTACTCTGGGTTTATGTAGGTGATGCACTTGAAGTTGCCCAGTGAGTGAGCTCATTTATTCTCATTTCAGGGTTCCCTCAAAGTCGGCCATAAAACAGCTTCCATGAAATACGTCCAACCAGAAAAGAATCCCTTCGCTTTCGTAAGTTCACTTCCCATTCCTGTGAACAATCAGTTGATCCTCTAAAGACTCAATCCTTGAATCCTGCTTGACCAATATCCTCACCTCCCGCCCGGGGCAGGAACCGACTCCCAGCGCACCCCAGGTCCAGAAGCCGCTGCTGCCCATTCCAGACGTGCCAGTCAAAGACGTGCCAAAGCCCGGCCTGAACGGCTCCAAGGGGGACGGCCTCATGGAGCCCCCCCAGCCCGCGGCCCAGTGGCAGCGGAGCTCGGACATGACCCCGGAGGCCTGGCAGCAGCAGGTGGACCAGCAGCAGCAGCAGGACAGCCAGCAGCAGGCCGAGCCCTGGGCCAACCGCAACCCGCCCCGCCAGGGCCCGCACAACTCTGATCCCGTCTTCAAAGAGAGCAAGAGTAGGTTCATGTTCCAGCTCTCTTTTTAGGAATTGACTGTTATTTGCGTGGTGTGTACATAAGCAGCATTACCCAAAATGATATTCGACTTTTGTAAGTACAGAGCGAGGCTTTCATCGTTGTGCACATTGCCTACCTAATGTCCTCTTTTGCTTTTGACCTTCACTCTTTCTGAATAGGCATTGTTTACAATGACTTTGTGTTCGCCCCTGTAGAATTGTGGTATCCAGAGCAATAATGGCTGTGGATATACTCTTATTGATTTCTTCCTCAAGTGAACACGTCCACGTCTCCCTTGTGTTTCTCTCAAGCCATGATCATCAAGAACGTGAAGCCCACCACCACGGTGGAGACCATCCTGAAGTGCCTGGATCCCTTTGCCTATCTGGATGAGAAGAACGTCCGTCTGGTCAAGGGCAAAACACCAGGCGCCAAATGTTTCTGCTTCGTGGACATGGACTCCCACGAGGTATGGGTTAACCTCTAAAGTCATCCCTTTAAGCTCACTCGAAGCACGATTTTTCTCTTCCATATTTGGCTGGACCCGTGCCCATAACAATGATGAAGTGCTTTTGCATCAAGGCGGCCAATTACCATGCTTTCCCATAAAGCTTTTTAGAATTTTAATTAAAAACGTGATAAGCTATATGCTTTTACTGCGCTATTCGCCAGTGAAATGGTTACCACAATTTTGAGTTGACTTTGTGAAGTAACTTTGTTAATGTTAATTAGCCAAAAATATTTCATGTAATTCATGGTGGATACGTAAAGCCGAAATATGTCAAATAGGGGAATTATTGCATGATGGAACACTTCCTGGTTGAATAACAAACCCTGGTGCTAACTGAGCATGTGTTTGCTTGTTTGGGGAGAGGTTCTACACAAAAAGACGGCTTCAAATCCAAAGCCTCCTTGTGTCCTAACACAAATGTAACCTTGTGTAGCAAGTGACCCGTCTGGTGGAGCTCCTGACGAAGCCCCGGCCCCTCTCCATCGATGGTGTCAGGGTTTACGCCGAGGTCGCCAAACCCCTCAAGAACCAGAAGTAAGGGACCGTGCCAAAGAGGCGTCGAAACAGGATGTTCATGTATTTGGACCAATGCTCAAAATATGTTGTTTGCTCTCGTCTCCAGTTTCAGACGAGACGATAAGCCGGAGACATCGCTCTTGGGCTACCCCCCACCTGACGCCAACATGACAGCGGTAGGACCATCTCTGCTCTGTTTTTTAAAACGTCCGAAATGAGACGATGGCGTTGATAGGGTTCACTACTCTGTGTATTAATATTGTTTTTGTCTCTAATTTCAGCAGCAACAACAGTTCTTACAGACTCTGCAGTTCCCACAGTCGCTGCCCCCGCTGCCAGTCAGTGGTGGGTTACAAGGTTAGCCATCCTCTTGGAGCCTCACGCACTAGCCTCCCACTATACTGCACGCTGAGCCCGTTCTGCTCCCAAACGTGACTAAAATAGAACTGTGCTCTCCCAGAAATACAACATGAGTTTCTATCTAATTGGGTTTAAAATAGGATGTTTGTTTTTGTTTATACGGAGAAACTGAATTCAAACTTGGGTCCTCTTTGTAGTTCCTGGAAATATGTTGGCTGGCGGTCTACATCCCCTGTTGCCAATGGACTCCAGTTATAACCAGGTAGGCTACGTCAACATGGAGGTAACCACTGTGTTCTATGTTTACGCCTGTGTTTGCTCTCCTACTAGGGGTGCAATCCTTTCGTTATCAAGATTAGATTTCAATTTAAAAAGTAGACTATTTTAAGGATCTACTCCAGTCCGATGTGCACTAAGCAATGCAGTGTTGCTTGGAGGCAGAGTAAAGTGTGCAGTAGGATTATTTTAATCATTTTTATATTTAAAACAACGATCATTGCAATAATGTTGAACCCACAAAGGGATTAGACATCGACTTTCGGGTTTGTGAATTTAGAATCCTAGAAGAATCTTAAACTGACCACATTTCCCCTCCGCCTCTATTCAATAGGCAGTGGGCTATGGTGCAACGCCGGCGCTGGATGCCTCGTACCAGGCTGCAGGGCTCCAGGCTGCAGGCCTCCAGGCAGGGGGGCTCCAGGCTGCGGGACTCCAGGCTGCGGCAGTGCCATCTACCCTGGATGGTTCAGAGAACTATGTTTATGGTAAACACATTTTCTCAATCACAATTCTTGAACCCTGAGAGGTGTATCATCGTTCAGAGAGCTCTGAGTTGACCTGAAGTCAAACAGTCTAAGATGTTGTGTATATATGTATATTACAATATTGCATTTTATTTATTCCGTAACATCGTTTTGAGAAGGGATTTTAAAAGAAGGCGCTGGGTTTGCTTACCGATGTTCCTTAGGTAGCGATGACCAATAGGTGTCTCTTTCCATTTGTTTTCTCAGGTTCTGAAGCTCCAGACGTGTCTAATTACCTCTATGACGCGACTTCAGGATTCTACTATGATCCTGAAACCACGCTCTACTACGACCCCGGCTCCAGGGTAAGCACCCCTTCAACACATGGGATCAGGTGTTGGCCTCCTAGCAGCTTAATGTCTCGTCTGACAACATGCAGCGTGAAGGCATTGCCCAATGAGTAATTTGCATTTATTGTAGGTGACTTGCTAATTAGAAAATGCTATTTTATACATACAGTAAACAATGTGATTTGGATTGCTTGTACACCACAATCATTTAAATGCACTAATCAAAAAGATAAAAATATGGAAACCTTTAAAGTTTTTTGTTTGTCACTTGATCCGTTTCTAGTACTTCTACAACGCCCAGACGCAGGAGTACCTGTACTGGGACGCCAACACCAAGACCTACATCCCAG
>OOFH01044680.1:0-14397 GCA_900323355.1 Merlangius merlangus
GGTGCACGACTCCAGCGTGTTCTGGATGTACACACACACACGCACACACACACACACACACACACACACACACACACACACAAACACACACACACAGACCCACACAAACACACACACATACACACAGACAGAAACACACACACACACACTCCCTCCCTCACACACACACACACACACACACACACACACACACACACACACACACACACAAACACACACACACAGACCCATACCAACAAGCACACACGAACATACACATCCACACAGTGATGTTTGACTAGCGGTAGTGAGCCGTCCCTTTCACTGAGTGGAGCTCTCAGACTGACAGAGCAGTGGTGTCCCGGTCCTGGACTCCACACCTGCTCTCCATTATGTGTCCATTTCACAGGCCTGCACCCCCCAACAGGGCAGCCTGGGAATGGGCTGCTGGTGCTTTCATCTTCTCATCATTATTGCAGCCAGTCCAGGGTCAGGGCCTACAGTCTGACAGACATTCCAGCAGCAACAGACAACAACTGACTTTAGTTAAAGGATGGGGTTTTTTTTAAGGTGGGGAGGAAGGGGTGGGGATGAAAAAAAAGAAAAAGCTAGCCCAAGAACAATTTTAGCATAAATAATTTTCAGATCTTCTTCACAGTTCATTGAAATTTGATGCTTCGAGCTGAAACCTGCTTACCAGCAAGTCAAATACCAGGGGCTGCATTCAAGCACACATACACATGCGCACAAACAAATACATGCACACAATCATGCTAAAAAATACACACACATCGTTTCTTAACTTGTTTACACATATTTCATCTTTATTGTCCTTTTTTATGATAATAGTTTGGGTCTTTAAATAGAATAATTGTATAGCATGAAAAACACATCTTCCCCCTTAAATGATTAAACTGATAAAGTGCCTTAACAGACTTCTTTCAGGCAATCTGTTTAACACATTTATGGACCACACGCGCCCTTCGAGATCCTACATGGTCTTCCCATTATCATTTTGCATATTTGAGCCAAAAATGAGGTGTGATAATTGATCTCTCATGTATTCCAGCTCTGTCTCTCACGACACCCATCGACCCATCAAAGTTTCAGGAGGATATAATACATTCAGACAGAGGAGTGGGCTGGAGGCTCTCTCGTAACACAGCATCACTTGAAGGTCATCGAGGTGTCACACCAGGAGAAGAACTTTGAAGGAAAGTCAAATTATCCCTTATCCCCCTGCCAATGATTTATTAAGGGGTGAAAAAAAGGAGAGGAGAAACGGAGTTGGGCAGATAAAGGAGGGAGACGGACAAACACATTCCCAGCACATATTCTCTTCATTATGAGTGAAAGGAGGGGGGAGGGGATGGTTCGATCATTCAATTACTGCCTGCCGTCAAAGGCTAATATTCCTGCCTGTCAGGGTCCATTCTGGCTCAGTTTTGGTCAGAGTTCCTCTGATGGACCTCATTTCCTGTTAAACAGAACCAGAAGGCGCTTGCAAAAATGGCGACACCTGATCCTATGGCCAGGAGGCGAGGGGAATATAAAGACACCGTTTTCCCAAAGCACACTCCACTACACCTTCCTACCACTACACCAAGGCTCCAAAAAAGGAGAGAGAATACAGATATTCAAGATTGTGTCTGTGTTGTGGTGTTGTGTTTTGTCACAAGGAATATCAGTCTGGCCATGGCTGGCCAGAAAAGGATTACCACAAATGGGTGCAGCCTTACATTGTTCAAAATACAACAGCCAATCATCTAAAGAACTATGTTAAGCCTTTGCTCTCTTCACTTGTGCCCAATCCGGTTGGAAGTAAAGCAAAATCATAGTAATTTCTGTTTATCTTTAAACATTGTGATTGAGTACATATCGAAGAAAGCTTTGCTTTGTCGAGTTCTACACTTTCCATGGGCACCACCATTGTTTAGAAGCTCTGCAGACTGCTGTGCTCCTTGTCAGTCAGGAACTGAAACTTCCTCCTCCTTGACCTAATTTATTTTTGGAAGAGGCTTTCAACATGATTGAGGCCTGACTGATCTGCAGAAAGAGACAAAATTAACAGAGTTCAGGATGGCCTCACAAGGCAAACTAAGCTATTCACATTTTAAATAAAGTCTGATGTTTTATTAACACTTCCTCACTAATGATTTATAATCAATTGATCTTGTCCTTGAAGCTCACATGTGGTTTAGCAAAATACATTGCAAGGGTACAGAGAGAGAGAGAGAGAGAGAGAGAGCGAGAGAGAGAGAGAGAGAGAGAGAGAGAGAGATTGTGGCTCAGAGCTACACTGATGGGGGAGGAACAAGTCAAGGGCTCTAGGCATGAAATGTTGAAAGAAGGATTGCCAATGAGGTTCCTCTTCTTCACGCTTCTCGATATTATTTCAGCAAGCCGTCCATCAGGACGGATAACCCCCTCGACAACAGACAAAGCTGCTCATGTGCAAAGCAGCCCCGGGTAACTGAGGCCTTTCACTGGCTTATCCACAAATGTATCCATTATGTCCACCGCCATATCTGGCTGGTGACAGAACACAATTTGTAACGTTCATGCAATTCAGAACAGTTTACTGAAATGTCTAAAGTGAAATTGTTCCTAAAATTTTTCAATGTAAATTCAGTGAAGCCGCTGCCTTAAGAAAGATGGCCTGAAAAGGTGATGGCCTTTCTCAGGATTCGTTTTTTCATTGGTTACAGCAATAAAGTGGAAATCCACTTATACAGCGAATTGCAGTGTCCACTCCAGATTGTGTTGTTTATTTTCTAGAATCGAAAGCCAACATGCTAGTTCCATTTTGAACCTACAAAGGGAAAATGTGAAATATTTCACTACTTTACGACATTTTTCACCTCCATGTAGTCAACTTACAGAGATTTAGGACATTAATCAATGAATATATTGTTGGCCAAACTGTATCTTTGAGATGACATTGTATGTGCCCATTGCGTTTACAACTTTATACCATTGTTTGCTATCGCTCATCCGCTCCTTGCAGCCAGATCCTATCAATAGGATAGCTCAGACGTACCTTCTCTATTAAGTTGACTGACCACACATAAATCGCACAAGATATTAACTTAAATATCCACCAGACCGTGACAATATTGTTTGTCATATGTCCTACACTTAATATCTATAATGTAGAATTATATAAAAAGGAACAACATACAACACTATTATTACAAATATGAAGCTCACACTGAACACTACGGCATTCCGGTCTTTTGTTTCGTATTAACTAAACTAAAAGTGATATCCTCTCCAACAGCACAGATTTAGGGGTCTCAACACATGAGCACAATACATTTCAGTATGCCAGGGCCAGAGTCTTTGAGGAATACAATATCTAAGCTGTACATTGGTAGGGCTGAGTGCCAAGCGACCCTAGGAAGATGTCTGTCACACCAATCCCTCACTTGATGATTGACTAAATGTGAAGCACAGAGGATCATAATTAAATATGGCGCCTAAGATCTGTATGGTAGGGCCATGCACCTTAAGGCCAAGAGAGCATGATTTTGAGAGCCCAGATTGCCTGGGGCCTGTGTTAGACTCAGGCGCTAACCTAATTTCACACTCTGTGGCTGGGCCTGGCCTGTTTCACCATGGCATGGGAGTTTTTAGTGCCATCTGGTCCAGTCCTATGAAGGAAGGTTTTCCAAACTGATCAGATTAGGGTGTTTTTAATTCTTTCGAGATGTGCCCCAGCGTGTTAATTGGCTCAACATGGCCAATGGATCTGGCTGACTGCTTGAAATGTGACGGTTCTTTGTGAAAACTCTCCAGAGATTCCAAACATTAATGCTACCTCTATGCTTGAAGTTTTTTGTTAGTTTTTCCTTTTCATTCAGATCTTCTCCTCCAACAAATATTTGTTGTGTATGCACTGACTGTAATAGGCCTATACACAAGTAACCCACAATAGGAATACACTTTTCATACATTTCATACAAATACTACTATTATAATCAGTTAACGTTGAATCTATGTTTAATGTATCATTTAGTATGAGGTGAAAATAATTGAGTGAGGAAGCGCAACTTTGAAAAGACTAACAAAAACACAGCAATCAAAGAGCAAACTACAAATACTATATCCTAGACACGTGCAGAGACATTCAGACTGTCATAATCACTTCTTAACCAAAACTCTGCTTGCTCATCAACGCAGAGGTTTAATTGCAACGTGATTAATCGGCCTTGATCACAGTGGTTTAATAGTAGGGAGAGACACGTACAGGTGCAGCTCATTAAGGTCAACGATGGGTTTGCAGGTAGGCCAGTGACCATAATGAACATAATGAGATACACCTGTGTTAGTGACTACTCTAGCGCCTCTGTGATAAAGGATTAAAGGACATATTTTATATAGGGAACAGGTTCATTCATTGTAATCATCCAAAAAATAAGTGAAACCAGCCGATTTATGCTCATACTTTTTTTAATGTATCACAATGAGCAAGAAACATACTTGATGAAATATTTTCAAAGGAGTATATTCAATTACCATCTACAATCAACTTAACTAGGACAACAAGGTTTTGTGACAAAAGTTTCTTTAAAAGTCTGAAGTTCCATGTGGTTTATGTATGTTAGTTTCCATGTTGTTTGGTACAGTTTGGAAATCTTCATATAATTACAGTAACAAAAAAGCTAACAAGACTACAGTATAGAAAAGACATCAAGAACAACATTTTTGGTTTAACTTGCTCTTTTTTGTACATTGCAAGGCTGTTTTTTCTACCCTCGGGTGGGCTGCCTGGAGCCACAGAGCCATGCTTGTGAGGCTCAGAGGAGGAATAAGTCAAGGAAACAAAATAAAGAAAAGAAAAAACAAATGCATAAAAAAACATTGTGGCACCAAAAGTCACAAAAGGAACAGAGAGCTCCAAGAAACAGTTCATCTTTCAAGGTGGAGCAAATGGTTTTGGTTGGTTGTTTGTTAGTTTGGTTGTACATTTTGGTTGATACGCTTTTTTTTTGTGTTTCACCGTCTCTTTAAGAAGAATGACAGTGGTAAGGATCGCCTCCCCTTTCTCTGTTGTTCATTCCTCTATTTCCATGGAGTGACGCACAGAGGGGAGGGTGGGCCCTCCTTTTGACTTGAAGAGTTCTACATGTCAACCAGAGACAAGTACAAGGAAATCAAACAGGTAGTAGCAACGATGTGAATCGGGGAGAAAGTATGCAAGCATCTCTGTCCATCCCGTTCCTCAGTGAGGCAAACGTCCATCAAAGAGCAGAACCAGAGGCAGAGCTTGAGAAACAAAGAGACAAAGGTGGGTGGGTGTGTGTGTGTGTGTGTGTGTAGTTGGTTGGGGGAGGGGGGGGTGCAGCTGGGGCCACTGCAGGTTCAGTTTAATCGAAAGACGGTCCTCCCTGTGTCACACGTATTCATTGGTTCAAGAGTCCTTTCCCATTGCAGAGATTTCATTATTCAAATAAGGAGGTGACATTAAAGCTGTGGTAATCCTGCCTTTGGCTCCTGTGCCCAGTTTTGGTGTGCTCCCAGCCTCTCATTATGTCCACTTTACAAGATCTCCAAAGCTTTCCCAGAGTCATTTTATTTTCATTTGTCTTCATCTCAAAACAAAAAACAAAAAACAAAAAAAAAGATGATGCCTTGTTTTAAATATATCTATCTGTATACAGGTATACGTTCATTTTCACAGTGGGCAAACAAATGACCTCTACAGCAAACCCTTGTCCTTACTTGCTCTGTAAATGTCCATTAAATCAAGTCTCCCAATTTTGAGACAGTGGATTTCAGTATCCACTGAAAGCTATTGTGCCACAATAAAATATACACATAATCATTTTGGGCACGGCTCTTTTTGTTCTTTTTGTTTCAGCTGCATAAAGCTTTGGCCACATTTGTATTCTCAATTAAAGTAAAAACTGCTCAGTGCTTCGGTATTATCTTTCTACTCATTTATCGTTATTTTAAATTTTTGATTTTCTAAATTTCCATTATTCTAATAGTCCAGGTATGTGTTTCAGTTGGTTTTGGTGTATAAAGTACTTACTAAAATAATAGATGCTGGCTCTTAAAACACACACACTGAGGCATGCGTGACGTGCACACACTCACACACGCACACACTTACACACACTACAAAAGATTGTGACAGATAAAGTGGCCAGGTAATAGAATACAATGTGTTTGCATTTTTGATTTCAGTCAATCCAATTCAAGTTAGTGTTAATTTAAGTGATAAGTAATCAACTAAAATGTGATCCCAAAAAATAAAAAATTATACATGTCTAATATTAAACAAAAATCAAGCAAGAAACTGTACATTAGAATTCTCAAAAATAAGAAAGTACATATGAACAATATTTTAGAGAACAGGACTTAAGAGAAGTGGCAAGCTTCCACACTAAATGAATACAATTTCAAAAGCATGCTGAGGTGTCAGCATCGAATCACATTGCTCTTAAAAACGTAACACTTAAAACACAACTCTGAGATTGCGCAATGGATTTAATAGGGCAATTTCACTCCGCTATACATTTGTGGCCAAAGAAAGGGTTCTTAAAGACATTTAAATATTGGTTTTGGTAAAAAGAAAAGTAAAGTAAAGTGGGTGTTCTTTGAGACGGTATGAAGCATATCCATACCCATCATTGTGTGGTGGTCGACTTCTTTGGACATGAAAGCATGAAATACTATTTTTGAATCAAGGGAAACCTTCCAAAAACCTCCTGCTATTTCCATACATAATGCTTTGGAAAGAAGATATCCCTACAAACCTGTAAGCCTTTATTTTGCACGAAAGTGGCACCCTTCAGGCTCCTGGGCAAATGACAAGTGGATTTCCAAGGAATTGGCAACCACTTGCAAAAGGCCCCTAAAAGAAATTCCTTCTGAGACTAGTTGCAAGTTGACAGGCATGGTGACACAACTCATAAGACGCATCAGTACCAGATGTATTATATACATTTTTTGGTAACCACTATAACTTGCACGTGAGCAAGAACCTTAAACTGGATGGATGTATTCTGCCAGCACAAAATGACATATCTAGTTCACTTTGTTTAGCAACCCATGATGCTAAATTTACACAACAGCTTACAGTCACTTTAGAAGTTAGCAAAAAAATATATCATGACAATTTAAAACAATAAAATCAGTCCTTGCGTAAGAAAAAAAAAATCCATTGTGATATTTGGAATGCACTGTTCTTTACAAACGTTATAGATCATTGGCTTTAAACATTGGTCTGTTCAAAACGAAAATCTGCAAAATGTCCATTGGAACATATATTCACAGTCTTCAAAGTTCCGTTTTTGCAACAAGAGAAAGAAAAAGGTGTCACAGAGGCAGGAAATTGGTTTATTGTTTTAGTTAAAGCTTCGCCAAAAGCAAAATGACCATGCATCTAGTTACTTTTTTTCTTTCAAAATACTACATTAGCAGCAAAACGTATGTCTTCGAAGACCAGACCTTATACATTTTCTTAAAAAAATGGACTTTTGAGTGTGACATAAAAGTCAAACAAAGATTAATAACCTTTATCTTACAAACTGCAATGGCTCTGTAACGGTGCTACTCCACAATGCAGGACAAGGGCCCTTTTTGGTTTTTGGTATTCTTGGTATTTACGTAAAAAAGCCACCTGTTTGCTTGCAAAGAAGCAAGAACGGCAACTCTGATGCGTACCTCTTTATCTTTTTAAACTTTGTTTCCTTTCCTAAAAACAGCAACAAATTCTCAAGTATAAAGAAGCCTCTTTCTCATCTTTATGCACCAATGGTGAAAGTGTTTAGTCTTTGGATTTTCTTTTTGTTTAAAGCGTGAGAATTATTATTGGTTTCTTTTTTCATTTTCATTCATGACAATAAAATAAAAGTATAAGTGAAATTAAAGTTGGGAAAGACTGTAGCCACACTACGTGAACAAAATACCTGTTTTGTAGTGTATAAGGAGAAGTAGCTTTCTCAATATCTACAGAACAGTTGGAGCAAAAATAAGTGCGGAAAAAGAGTAACAATTTCGAGTGAGAAATAGGAGTGAAGACAGGGATAAGTGCACAAAGATCATAAAAAAAAATGAACACTTCATCCAGGACCTTTTTCTTATTAGTAAGTGTTATACCAACTGATCCTTAGAACTGAAATGATTTTAAAACAAAGGATCCTGCCTTGCCAACGATGGGCATTTAGGTGAACATTTGCCCTGAAGCTGAGACTAAGACAGAAATAAAGTTTAGATAAATTACCTGTCCATAATCTAGTCTATTGGAATGACCAAGACAACATCAAATGAAGCGTCTTAAAGTTGGACAATACAAAAGCTAAATGTACACAGTTTTTTTTCATTCTACCATACTGTTAAATTCAGTTCCAATGCAACAATCTACTTAACACCAAAAATGTTCATATCTATAATAAATACAGAAAGTTTTTTTATCATCAAAAATCTTTTTATCGCCCATCGTGTCTGCAATGCTCCCTATGTCTGGATAATGAAATTGATAATTTCCCCCCTTTTAAAGCACAAATGTCCAATCAGACAATTAACTATCCTTTTTGAATGCCCAAAAACTTGTAATTTTAAGATAATTCATTTGAAAACTTTCTGTTGTTAAATCGAATTTTTCCAAACAAAAACTGGTCATCTTCAGTCAGAAGGTGTAAAACATGAATTTCTGTAACAAAAAAAAACATCTGTGAGCTGTTGACCTGAGAATAAAATAGACATTACATTATTCTATTACCTTTGCAAGCCATTGGTATCTGAATGCTTAAATAGCATGAAAAACGGATAGACTATTCTCCCATACAGTACATACTGGCTTTTTTGTGTGTGCTATTCAATAAAAAATAATTAGATTTATATTAATAACACAAAAAAAGGGATAGCTTATTGTCTTATATTGTGTCAAAAGGGATTATGGGCCATATATCAACTTCAAAGGCAGTCCATTGCCATACAGTACAGCTTTCACTCCATCATTACCCAAAACATAATTGCAGTGACTTGTTTTCTATCCTTGTATATTATTATCATGTATTTCAGTTGACAGAAAAGAAAAATGAAACCAGCATGTTGATATGGGAAAACAATCCACTAACATTAAAATTTTTGGTTACAAGCTTTGGAATTGCAGTTAGTCTTTACACATCTTTTTTTCTGAAATTGGTTTGTATACTTTTAAATGTATTTTAACATTGCTGCTTTTTTTTTTGTTTTTTTCCGTTTGTGTTTTTTTTGTCTTTTGTATTTTTTAAATATTGTCCATCACTGAAAGCTCTTTTACAATCTGATGGAGTCTGTTCCTACACTAGCAAGATTACTACTACAACTACTACTGTCTTTGACACAGCCAGGCTGTTGTGGCTCCTCCGTTGTCCTACCCAGCCTGTCTGCTGACTTCTGACTGCTGTCAGAGTCAGACTCGTCTGTAAAGACGTCTGTTGGTATCGAGGTCTGAACTCCTGAGGTGCTCAATGAACTTGAGGTAACCGTTGAAGGGGAGGACACTGAAGGAAAAGAGGCGGAAGAAGAGGAGGGAGTGGCATTGGGCTTTCCAGCTAAAGCTCTAGAGAAAGGGGCCTGGGACCAGGGTTTACCGGCAGCTGTGGTGACGAGCGGTGTCGTAGAGGATGAACACAGGGAAGAAGGAACGGCAGAGGATGGCATGGTGGATGTTGATGTTGGCGGGGTAGAGGGGCTGCTGATGGGATGAGTGGCAGACTGCGAGGTAGATGCGGTGTTAGGACTGGGGAAGCAGGCTGAAGAGTGAGGTAATAAACTAGTAGCGTGCTCTTTGGCATTTCTGGCTGACCGCTTGATTGTTCTGTGTTTGTGCAATGCCGACTCCAGGTGTTGACTGAGTGCTTTCTCCCCATCCAATGTGGTATCACAAGCGAGGCAGTCATAGAGACTCCCAGACTCTGCGCCACTAGGGACACGCAGCAACATCTCTTGAAGGTTTGCCACAGACTGACCGAAAAAACAGATAGACTTAAGGTGGGTAAGGGCTGCTTCTTCCTTGGTGAAAACTGCTTGACACTTGCGGCAGGCCAGCTTGAACTGTACCTTGGGGACTATGTACTGGTCTACGAGGGAGTCCACAACTTTGCCATCCATCCCTTTCTTGTCTGAGGGACCTTTATTGTTGAAGGAGTTTTCGCTATGGGATTTGCCTTTATGCTCCACTGTCTTGGTTGAATCTTTGGAAGATTCTTTGCGATCCCCCGAGGGTTGAGAGGGGACGGGGGTTTGGCTCGCTTTGGGTTGCTGGATCTGCTGAAGCTGCCTCTGCTGCTGCTGTAGTGCGTCCTGTAAGCTCTGCTGATATTGCTGGTAATGCTGCAGCAGTGACCCTGGTGAAAGGCCCATCAATGCTTGTGACAATGTAGGGTTGTATGGAAATAGGCTTTCCATACCATACATTGGCTGCAGGTAGCCTCCTTGAAGAGCTCCAGACATTTGAGGGGCATAATAGGGGGAAAAGCCAGGCATGAAGTAGGGCAGGAACTGACTTGTGAGGAGGGCTGTGGGGTCGGATGCCAATGCAGCCTGCAGTGCCTGAAGCTGGGCCGGATCTACCACATATTCCATACCAGGTGTAGGCATAGACGTAGCAGGCACAGCCGTGTCTGGTTTCTCTTTCCTGGCACTCGCAGCTGAAGTGGAAGGAGCTGGGGTGCTTCCGGTTGAAGAGGGTGTTGCCGGCTTCTCCGCCTTTTCCTTGGGCTTCTCCTTCTCTCTTGATCTCTCAGGGTCACGCTCTTTGGGAGGATCAGGTCGGGGGCCTGTCGGGACAGCTGAAGAAGTGGATGTAGATGTGGAGGTTGAAGTGAGGCTTGAGTGGGAGACGGATGTGCTGGTCTGCGCTGGACTGGATGAAGCCAAGGAGGATGAAGAGGAAGGCTTGCTAGGTAATCCAGATGTGGGTAAACTAGGTGAGGGAACACTGGCACCAGGCATGTTCAGGATGTTTGTAGGTTTCGGAGGAGTTAAAGCTGGAACACAGGAAAACAGAAATAGGTTAATGCTGTTAAATAATATTCAATGCTTTATCTACTTGTCAAGCTTATTCGTTTTTATCGTATTTTTGTCTTATCTATTAAAAAAATAATGTAATTGAGCAATGTTATGGACAATGCACATGGCATTTGCATGTATGGCTAATGGCTCAGTTAATTTTTTTTAGGACACAGATTGCACTTAATATCAGTGGATACAGCAGCAATGTCAGCCTTACCTGAATTTGAAGAGTTAAAGCTGGGAAGAGAAGGGCTACCAACCCCTGGTAAGAGAACAGGTGGCATCCCTGGCAAATTTGGATAAGCAGACTGCAGGTTCAGAGCCTGCATTGCTGGGTTATCAAACATCCCTTGCTGCGTCATTGCCTGCTGCTGTGCAAGTCCCAATACTTCATTTGCTTTCTTAATGCGGTCCATTTCTTGTTGAGCCATTAGTTGACGGACTGTAGCAGGGTCAAAGTATTCTTTCTCCTTCTCTAGCTGACTTCCAATGGTATCCTTAACTTTAGAGATGTGTTGCGCAGAGAATATGTGGTCACGGACAGAGAGGCGAGCACTGTACTTGATTCCACATAACGCGCATTCAGTCTTAGGGCCCTCATAGGATGTGTGATTTATTCCAAAATGCTTGGCCATGCTGAGCTTTGCCTTCTTCTCTTTTGCTCTGGCATTTTGAAACCACACCTGCACCACCCTCTTTGGTAGGCCAATGTCATTACCAAGTACCTCACATTCAAGCATGGTAGGAGTCCTATAGTCATTAAAGCAGGACTTGAGCAGTTTAAGCTGTAGGTTTGTCATCTGAGTTCGGAAGCGTTTTTGCCCAGGGCGGTCACCACTGTCAATACTCCTGTTGCCTGAAGCTCCTGGGCTAGGGGAGCAGGGATCGGCCATACTTGAAGTCTCGCTGTAATCAATGATATTCTCATTTTCATAGTCCTTAGCATAATAGCTTGTGGCCGGACTTACCAGGCCAGAGGACATCTGGTCATCATTTTCAATGAAGGGGGCTGGACCCCCGGTCTTAGACATATATTCACCACTATTTTGGCCATGTTTTGTGTCTGCACTGTCGTTGTCAACATTAGCTTCATCACCAGTGGTTGTGTCCGTGATGGCTGTGTTCACTGAAGAACAGTCATCGTTGTCAAGTTTACTCGGGTCAAAGTTCAGGTTTACAGAGGACATGGTTGGGCTTTCAAAATCCTCCATTCCCTCAACTTTGATGGATGAAGGGCTCAACAGGCCCCTTGGAGACAAATCCATGGATTTACTCACTGGTGACAGTGAAGAGCTTTGTCCATCATTGTTAGCTACTGCAAGTTGAGAGTAGCTTGAGATATCTAGTGGATCCATCTTCAATTGCAACATATCTTGTTCAGGGAGCATGCCAGTCAGAGCTAGATTGTAGCCGGCACGCTTTGCCTCATGCCAGTGACGGGAGCGAATGTGTGCTTCAAGGGCAGTCTTTGCTTTGAATAGAGCTCGGCAAAAAGGGCACCTACGATGGGCCTGAGCTGGTCCTACTGCTCGAAACTGTCCTTTGCGTTCCCTGGCTCTAGTGTTTTGGAACCAGACTTGTACAACCCTCTTCTTGAGTCCAACTTCATGAGCTATGTGGTCCAGCATTTTGCGTGTTGGATTTGAATCCAAAAGGTACTTTTGATAAAGAACCTCAAGCTGCTCAGGAGTAATTGTAGTTCGAAGGCGTTTATCTCTGTGTGGCTCCTCACCACTGTTGTTGCTGTCATTCTCCCCTGGGCTAGTGCCTGCTTTCTCCTCTAACTTCCTTTTCAGAGAGTTCATGGTGGAGGTGGGAGTAGATGGAGAGGTTGCAGAGCTGCTTGGAATCTGTGACATTGCACCGGATAGTAGCTGACTCGCCAAAAGAGGATTGCTGGGATCAAATAGCATGAAAGGCATGTCCATTGGACGGTCCAGGAATTGAGGGTGAATGAATTGGTTTTGAACGGAGAGGAAATGTAATTGCTGGTGTTCTTGCCAGTGCTCAAATGAGGGGAAGCCAATCTTGCACTGCTCACACTGGTAAGGGATCATCTGCTGTGCGAGTTGCTGGGAGGCAGATGAGAGGTGTTGGTTAAGGCTCATGTGAGAGCTTTGAGAGGGTGCCTGACTTGTCAGAGAAGCTGAGGAGCTACTCTGGTGCTGTTGGTGTGAGAAGGAAGAAGACAAATGTTTGGTGGCTTTAGTTGTTGTTTGACTCTTCTCCTCCCGCTGAGACCTGTGGTGCTGAGGCTCAGATTGGGGGGGATGGATAATTTCTTGCTTGATAGTAGTTTGGTTTTCCCTTAGATCTACAGACATTTCAGGTAACTGTTTTGGCTTTTCATCATACAGGTTGGACGTGTTGGCAGGGGATGCCTCCTCCTTCTCTGCAGAAGGTAGGTTGGAGAATGCCGAAGTTGAGGGTGGGAGGGGGCAAAGGCTTGAGGAGGAGGGCATTGGAGTATGGCAAGATGAGCCAGAGGGGGTATAGTATTCATGTGAAAGATCCATTGAATCCTCGTTTTGGCTGTCATATTGCCCGTCCTCATCTTCATCTTTGTAGCACAGCTTCTTTTGATGTTTTATTAGGTCAAATATACGCTGAAATACTAGGCTGCACTTCTTGCACTGGTAATTCAAGTTGGTAGTGCGAATATACCGATCATTGGATAACTCGCGCCTCTCTCCATCTTTTGCACCATCACCTTGGTTCTCGTAATTCTTTCTCGCCTTCTGACGAGCATTTTGGAACCAAACTACGATCACACGAGTTGGAAGGCTGAGTAGGTTGGAGAGCTGTTCAAACTCATCGTCTTTTGGATAAGCATTGGCATCAAAGAAATCCTGAAGCACTCTCAGTTGGTAGTCAGTAAATCTAGTTCTAGAAGACCTCTTACTTCCATAGCATTCATGTTTCTGAGGCTCAGGGGATGGGGGTTTTGAGTCAATTTTGGTCTCCTCTAGAGTTGTTATTGGTGGATTGTTGAAATTATAGGGCGAGTCTTTGTTCCGCTGGCGCTCCTTAAACAATGTGTTTCTGAACCAGTGCTTGATAACTTTTTGAGGAAGTCCCGATTTGTCCGCCATTTCTTTAATCTGGTCTTCATTTGGGGAGTTGTTGATATCGAAATACTGTCGCAGGACCCTAAGCTGGTCATCTGTGATACGTGTCCGAGGCCTCTTGTTCTGCTGTTGCTGTAGCATTGCTGGCGTGAGCTGTTGTTGATAAAGCTGGGCCAGTTCTGAGGCCAGGCCTTGCTCAACAGCTGACATCTGAGGCAAGGATTGAAGAGACATGGACTGCATCATTAGCGGTGAAAAGAGGGGAAGCTCCATTTGCATCTGCATTTGTGCCATGGAAACTTGAGGCTGTGGGGGAGGTATGGTTGGAGGTGTGTGGGAG
>OOFH01044684.1:2209-12371 GCA_900323355.1 Merlangius merlangus
GGGAGCTTAACAAGGGCCCTCCCTCTTCAGAAGAGGATGAAATGCACATGGCTTTATTAGAAGTGTCAAAGCGGGACTTAATGCCTTACATCCAAATCTACAGTTTTTTTCCCTGCAAAATAGAAAGTAAGGCCATCTGTGTCGGGTTGATTTTTTTTTTAGGGGGGATTTTTTGCAGGCAGCAGCTTGATGCTGTCATATGACAGGTTTCAGTTCTACCTCATCCTTTTGATTTTGTTCAACTATTTTCTCAAGGTGCAGCCTTCTAACCTTCAAGATAAGATTTTAACTAGATACCCACACACTTTTTTAATGGTAGCACTTTACTCTGACAAGAGAGTGGGAGGCAGAGCTAATGTGAAGGGAATGAAACATCTTCTGGATGACTGCCCTAATTTCCCTTCCTGAAACGGGTCCCTGAAGGCAGGGAAGAATTCCCACTTCCCTCCCTATAATCCCTTCCAAGGTTTCCTAAAAGCTGGAGTTTCCACATGTACTCACCAACCTCATATTTTGCATACCTGTTTTGGTAATAAACTACCCTGGTTTTTCCTTCTTTTTTTCTCAAAGCTACTGAAGATGTAGCAATTGTCGGTGACTACATGTTTCTGCAGGGCCGTCAATGCACAGCTTGTTAATTATGTGTTAAAATAGAGGGACGAATAGATTTGCACTCAAATTGATTGTCCATCATACATTTCAACTGCCGTTTCTCCAAGCAGTCGACACGAGGGAGAGAGACAATGACTGTTGAATTAGGTGAGGCTTTGTCCCATCCCATCCAAAAATATGGTGATTTGGGAAGTGATTTTTAGAAAACAAAACAAATGTGTATTCTGAATTTTCAATAAAGGTTTGGGTAAGAAATATGCCCGCATAAATTCATTGGCTAAAAAGTCTTAACCATATTTCTCAGAAAAATCTTTTTTATTCGGCAGTGGGTTTGTTTAACTCTGTGTGCCTTAACCTTGACCACTAAAGGTCTTGATGCCTAGCAGTATAGGCATTAAAGAATAATTGAAGGGAATATTTTTACTTACGTGCTCATCGTGATCTAATCAGAGGAATAATACGCAGAGGAATAATAAAACATAATGTAACGAGCAGCACGGGAAGATGAGACGGGAGCAACACAATTACACCGCCACCTAGACAAACCCCAACTGTTAAACCCCACTCAATGTCTCCACCGCAAAGGACCTAGGAGGGAGCCAAAGGTCCAACTGTCGATGGTCTTAACCTCCCCAGGATCCCTTGCGGCACACTGAACAAGGCGACCACGCCCACGGTCGCTACAATAATATGAAAATACTAGTATGACTAGAAATACAATAACCATGAGATAATTCAAATGGAATTTAAATAAGTTTTGCCTTTCCTATAATATTTTCGTCTCAATATTAGAAGTTTTGGCACACAAACATCCATTGCAAGCTAAATTGACTAGATAAAAGCGCGCAAATTATGAATGGTTCAAAATCACTGCGATTGTGGACAAGTGGGGACAGAAGAATATTTTGGGCAGAACTGAAGTGGACGAGAGCGAACCGAGTACAGGTGGTATGTGCTGATGCAATGAAACCATCTCATCTCAAACGTAGTGAACGCGCACTACTGAAAGACAAGCCACTTGATTTTTCCTAAGAAAATGTGATGGATTGAAGCAGTCCAAGTCCACGATTCAATAGTCAGGAACTACATCATTGCGCACCTCGTCTCGCGCCGACAACAGTTCCCAAATATTTCTCACTGACGGATAAATCGAACAACTGGATGAGAAACCTGTTCAGCATTGAAACCTCAGAAATGCCAGAGGACTTCACTGTTGGGGACCAGGAGTTTAACAGAATTGTCATGCGACAAAATATTGAAGTCAGCGGCTATGGACAACGTTGTATGCTTTCTCCTTTCTTTTGCAACCACATATCCATGCGTGAAAGGCTTCTCTTCACTTGACATCATAAATCGAAATACAGAAGCAGGATGGATGCTAAGCCACACCTGAGACTGAAGCTCACCTTGATAGATCCAGACATCGCAGGACTGCGTTCGCAGAATACACCAAATATAAATATTAACGTTCAGGGTACCCATAACGTTAAACTTCCAATTCAATTTCAGTTTTATGTTTCTGCTAGATCCTCCACTGTTTCACTTTGTTTTAGGCATTACGTATATCAACTGCACCGGGTTACACACTTTTCTGCGGCAGGCAAAAGCAGTCCCCAGCATTGCTCAATTAAAAATGAGTTGACACCAAAACGCACTGCTGCCGTAACTGGCACCACTGCAGGCCATTGTTAATGTTGGATTGTCGTATTTGCTTTGTGAAAGTCATTATCGCAATAGAGTGCTAAAATGTTGGCAGGGAATTGTAAAAGGGAAGGTATCATCAAGGAAGCTGTAATGAATAAACAGCAAGCAAGCAACGTAGTTGTTTTACTTTTTTGAATTAATAGCATTTTTTAGCATTGCTTTGTCTGTTGTTTTAAATATCACCAGCCCAGGCAGAGCAATTACACTACTGATCAAGCATGCAAGATAGTGGACACCCAAGCAACGGGTGACCGTAGTCATGAGTGGTCGATAGTTGTGATTTACTAGCCTGCACACAGAGCCGCCATTAACCTAACACTTTGTTTTCATCGCAACGTGGGGCATGTTGGACCATGTGAACACCTAAGAAGCGGATTCAGACAAAGTGTACTCTCAGCTTAGGATCATGTTAGCGAGTGATTGATGACTAACAAGATGCCAGCCTCTCCTAGAGGATGCCTTCCTAGAATTACTCACAGCCACAGGGGAATCTGCTCCCTGCAGGGACGCATTAGGATGGGGCACTCCTAGAAACAAATAGGCTATTCTCTAGATTGTTGCCAGTTCCCCACCCTCTGTGCCTGCAAAGCCTGTTCCTGCTTTTTATTGAAGTTTACATATTTTACCACTGAAATGCTTCAAAATCATCAAAAACGGGATACAAAGAGGTGATAAAAAGAGGTGTTTCAAGAGGATATAACGTAACCTCAAACAGGTTTGGCCCTTTTGATAGTTCCAACTTCTCACTCGTTACAATTCAATGCTTTTCAGATCATAATGTTACCAATAATAAACTTTCATTATCTATACTGAATATTCTTCATTCAGCCATGCTCTGTATTAATTCCAGAAAGATAGGCTTCAACATTGTTTATCAAATTACCCATAGGACTAGGTATGACAGTAGTTGTAGAAGTTAAGTCATGGAAGTACTAAATGACCAAAATTATTTATATCTTTAAACATTGTGCTGGTTTTGGTCTGCGACATTCAATCAGAGAGTACTTTCACACTCTGTAGTACAGTTTTTTTTAGTATACTCAATATAAATCCATTACCAGGGCTCCAGACTGCGACGAAATGGTGGCATTTTGCGACCAAAATGTGAGTGTGCGACTTCATTTTACATCTGGCCGCACATGTGGGTTTTACACGTTAAACGGGGAAGGGGCGCGTCAACGAATCTGCAATCTGTAGCAGGCCAATGAGTGTGAGAAGGATAGGGAATGGCCACCGTTCGTAGCTAATGTGTGGAGGGGGAGGGTCCTAGAGATTAATTATCGAGCGTGTGTAAACGTCTCTGTGAGCAAACTATTGACTCGTTCTTCGGAGCTGCGGCTAGTGTGCCAGTGCCAGAGTCCTGCATGGGTCTTATTTTGCAAACCCGCACCCAAAATACTTAAAACCGCATCCGACCCGTGTTCCGACAGTAGCGCAAATTACATTCCGCACCTAACTTGACCCGCTATAAATTGGTATCGACTTCCGACCCGAACCCGAAGGAAAATTAGACACATTAGATCAGGGGTCTCAAACTCAACTAACCTGGGGGCCGCTGGAGGTAGAGTCTGGGTCAGGCTGGGCCACATCAAGTATTCCAAAAAGAAAAGGAGCACAACTGACCCGATCTAAGTCAATGATCGGTCTATAATTAGATAACTTTGGCTATGTAATCGCTGACAACAGGGGACATTTCATAGTGGATGGTGGAAACCGGGATATTTTAGCGTCCTTTGGCTTTTGTCGGGGCTCAGGACACGCAACTCAAAATTGGGTCTGTCCCGGCAAAACCGGGACATCTGGTCACCCTATCACAAGCGATAAAAAAGCGTGGCAAGCCACTTAGCAAAAAGGTGTGTTTGACAACAACGTGCGGGCCGCACTAATACTAAACTTTGATGTCAAGTAGGGGGCCCCAAAATATCATCCCTTGGGCCTCAATTGGCCCCCGGGCCGCGAGTTTGAGAACCCTGAATTAGATGGAACGCCGGGGAATTACACTATGTGGTGTTTGGCCTGGTGCTTTAGATTGCTGTGCAAAAAAAGCACATCATCGACTGTTGACGGTTTTAGTTGACTCCTCCGCTCCTGAAAAACATATCCAGCACCGGAAAAGTCTCGCTCGCAATCACAAAACCCGCGCTGTTTCGGTGTCCGACCCGACCCACACCGCGTCCGACACAGTAGACCTACATTATTTTTCACCCGTTTCACCCAAATTGTGCGGGGTACCCGGACCCGGTCAGGACTTTGTGCAATAAAGAGCTTTATACACGGGAGGCGTTTGTCGCACCTGCTGCATTCTCAATGGAGGGGCGAGCAGGCAGGGAGGCGGAGCGTCCTGTCAAGCGGCACGACAAGCGGGCTTCCGTGCTTGTCGAATGCATGCATCTATTTTCAAAATATTTCTTAGTAATACAGTGAAAAAAAATTAGAAAATCCCATTGGCATGTTGATTTATGGTGTGCCCCTAAAATGTATGGTTACACCCCTAGAATTTTCAGTTAGGGGCCACAGTGCTCCTAGTAAAAAAAGTTAGTCTGGAGCCCTGATTACACTAACCTAATTTATTCAAGTGGTGAACTATTAGCTCCAATCGCTCTTTTGTTTTATTTGTTTTTCAAAAAATTACCGGTAGTCCTTTTACATGACTCGAGCAAACCAAATTATTTGGTTAGTCCGAGTATGATTGGATTTTTAAGATGCCCCTAAATTGGACTAAAGTCAGACCGAATCGGGTTTCTCATAGTCGGATTAAGACCCCTAGATTATTTGATTGACAGTCGCATTTATCGTGCATGTCAATACATAATACATTAAATCGGATTGGAATCTGATTTTGCGCATGCTCGAGAATTTTTCCCAGTGCCGTGAGCCGGAAGTTTAAGGAGACGATAGTCGTGTTGTCTAATGATACCCTCCTGTGGCATTCTGCGGCGCAACTTTTCTCCGAAATCACCAAAACCAAGAGCGCCATTGTGCATCTATTTTGTGTAATTATCATGTACATCATATACAAAATGTAGAGGGATGTAGCTTCGTCTTCGTACACCATCTTTCTTGAATGCCACTTGAGTTAGTTGTTGCTGGTGAGGTAAAGAGTTTAGCCAGTGGCTCCATTACCACAAGTTGAAATGGGTACAGTGCCACCTATCATACCGTGGTATTACATGCTTCGCCCAATGAATTGATTTTCTCTCCGCCATGTATACTATGACAATTGCAGTTGTCCAATTGAACTATTGCTGTAATCGGATTAGGCGGTGCATGTAAACGTACTGAATGTGGGAAGAAGCGGGGTGCTACTGTAGAGTAATGGAGAGTTAAAGTGCAGGTTAGCTTACGGCACAGAATCAAAAGCTGTTTTCACACGTCCTCCGCCTTTTCACTGCATTTGTATAGCAGGACATTCGACCCTGAGGGTGATTCACACAATTGACACCTGATGCTTTATATGCGGATATTGCTATCGTTCCGACATCACTAGAATCAACAGGGGGTTTATGGGGGTGGGCTTGCAAGGGGTGGGATATGACGTTCGGCGGGAAAAGCGGGGAAAGTGAAGCCACCCTCACTCTTGTTTGTTTTGGTTTGACCACAGACAGCACGGAGGCAGAACGGGCAGAACTCATTGCGATCATCTTAAATGATGCTGCAACGATGCATCATATATTCTTTTGCATCAACAACATCCGCATCGACCTATGAAAGATTGGAGCATGAGTTGGAGACAAATAGAAGAAACGACGAAGAAGAAAGGCGTCGCGAACGACTGCGTTACCGGAGAAAGACAGCGTCTCTTTTTGCTTAATTTCCCATATAGCAAACACTGGGACAAATGTAGTTCTGTGTTTAACTGACAAAACAGGGAGTGGAAGGCCGGGACCCTATAATGTTCAGCTAACTGTAAAAACATTTTCTGTATACGCGTGCAGCTATGAACTCATGTATTGTAATTTATTGCATGTAACCCTACTTTTTGGGTTATGATAAGATCTATCTTTTAGCGTTCACCACAAATTACTCTGAAAAGCAGTTACACATTTAAATATTTTTTAACCATTCAGTGAACAAAAGGTAACAGGCTGATTATCATTTAGGGGGCCACTCAATGACATGCAACACGTGCGGGTCGGTTCAGTGTTCAAAGGTGCGGCACGGTTCGCATTTCCAACGCCAAAAGTAGCCATGATCCAGACTGAGCCGTAGACTTGCAGTACTCCTCCGTTGGGGTACTGAGACACCTGAAAGGGTTCCGGCAAGATGGAGCTACACACGCCGTCCGTTGATTAAAAAGTTGCGCAAAAGTTTGACATTCTTCTTGGACGTCCTATATTGTTTCTCTTTGTTCGTTGTGTCGCGGTCCTCTTTTTCCTTGGATTTATAATCAGGCTAAACTGTCGGGTGGCTATGAGGTCATGATGCCTAAACCCTGCCCTACCACAATGGAAACGTGAGCCATAACTGAGCTGCGCTGAACCACCACCTTCACTACTCCAACAAGCCCCAACGAGGTGACCAGCCGCAGGATATGTGCCATAATATAACACTAGCGCATTGCCCCAAGTTCCAGACCTAAGTCAGATCAATGGACCAAATACGATTATTTTCATCCAAACCATTACAATGTATCCATTGTTGTTTCACATTGTTCCCCTATACTTGCAACCAACACACTGTGCTATTGTTGCTATTTTCAAGTATTATCTATCCCTGCTTTTAATGTATACAGTAATACATTCACATGTGAAACCTACCCAGACAGACTTCATGTTGGCCAATGAGTGGCTCCATCAGAGCAGCTGGGAGCTAAGTGCTTCTCTCAAGGGCACTTGTGTGGTGGTTCTTAAAGGAGGGGCTGGTGTTTCTAATTCTGTTTCCCCACCCAAATATTCCTGGCTAGTTAGGCAGTCTGGCAACGAACTAGCCCCAATTCCTCTCATTATAGCTTCAGAGACACCACAGTGCATTGGGCAAGTCGTGTCACTGATAATAGTGGTATTAATAGGTTTGCCAAAATACTCACATACAATTCTCATGTTTAGAAAATATGTATTTGTAACATAAAAATTAGTTTTCTTATTTCCCCATAACTTCAGTACGTATTATATTGAAATCATAGCCATATTGTTCAAATCCATGGCTGTAATTTCAACAGTTTGGCCAGTTCCATTTTTTGTGCGTGGAACAACAGTAGCAGGTGCAGTAACAGGTTTTTATTGGGGGGATTTTTCACACCTCCATTTTTGTCGGAGGCTGTAACTGAGCCATTGCATTGCGTGTGCTTGTTTTTCTGAAATATCCCGCAACCCACGCCACCCTCACCCCCCTGGCCCCACCACCACCAACGTCACCAGACACTGGTTCTCTGGCAAATCCTGGTGAGCTGTGGTGTGCGTGACTAAGCCAGGCTGCCGGGCCGGAGAAATCACTGAGCCATCGCAGCCCCTCGGAGGCTGTGAAAACAGCTCTAGGCCACTGGCTGTTGGAGAGAGCATGGGGAGCGGGGCGGGGGGGGATGGCTGTCTGTTTCCTCCTGTGGAGGGAACCATCCCGGGGACAGCGTGCCAGCACAAGCATCGAGCTCAGCAGCACCTTCTCTCTATCCACTTGTAAATGCAGCAGCCAGCCAGCCAACGCAGGAAGGCAATGCAAATTAGGTGTGACTAACGTCTCTCTCTCTCTCTCTCTCTCTCTCGCTCTCTCGCTCTCGCTCTCTCGCTCTCTGTGTGTGTGTGCTCACCCTCCTGGCTCCAAAGAGCTTTGTACACAGCCACTTTACTGCAGTGGAGTGCAGGGACAGCTCTCTGGGTGTGTGTGTGTAGTATGAAAGGGTTTAACAGGACGAGGCAGGCAGTGCCAGAGAGACAGATTTGTTGAGTTGGAGCTGAAAGGAAATATTGGATCGATTCTAGATTTTGTCTGCATTTGTTATTGAAATAACAAGATTGCCATCATTACGAGCTATCTTCACTCTGGTACAAATCTATTACAATCTAGAGCCCTGACCATGTGGCAATGTCAGGACGGAAGCAGAATAATGCTTTTGATTTTCAGATTCCATCTAGAGGAATCCTATCTTAAGCAAACGCAAAATCTGCTCTGCTAGACTCTGCTAGACTTTGCCCATTATTTCTTTCATCGCACTACAAATAGGACAGAATATTTGTGCTATATGTGCTTTGGGCTTTAAAGAATGCACCGAGGTTTCCTTACATTGGCATGTGCCTCTCTTATCCAGCTTGAACAGAGTTGTTGAATTCCAAATTCATCTTTGTGTATCCAAAAGGGGAGTTTGCTGTGTAGCATTTGCTTTTCGTAAGCCGCTTCCATTGACTTGTAGAGTTACAAGCAGCCTAGCTCTTGTTCATGTGAGGGGAATACACTTAAAATGACTTCCCAAAGATAACCGATGTGTTCAATGCGCATCACAAGTAGCCTTATAATCACATTGCAGAAAATAGTGCAGAATTATCTTTGTGTATGTAGACAAACTTTGAATAAGCGACTGTTCGGAACACATTGGAAATCTTTGGGAAGTAATAACAGGTTTTTGTAAACAACTCGTCTGAATCTGGGACCGGCCATCACCAATTTACAGCTATCTCTATGTATCCCTTTAAGCCTAATGCAAATCTAACATGGCAGAAATAATTAGTGTTCCTTTCATGGCAACCTAAAGTGTGTTCCTGTAGGGTTAGGGTTAGGAGTTTCAACAACCCAACCTAAAGGAAGAGCACCTCTTGCCATATACAGAATACAGAATAACACATTGGCTTCTTATTTAGATCATGAAATATCCTATGTGCATCAAAGTGCTTCTCTTCATATTGTCACGTGTATTCACACAATATAAATTGTGTGAATACACTGTTTCCAACTGTTACCAGGTATATTCTCACTCAATGTTGTCAATTGTGAATTATTTTCTATGATTAAGCGCTATACACACACAATTTAATTTGATTGAATTAACTTTTATCTTGGTCTTTTGTTTTCTTCAATAGGTCTTGCATAGTCATGTAAACACCTGGTGGAGTCGGGTGCACAATGGAAACCATTTACCTTCTTTACCATTAAATATAAGATTGCAATGGCCTTATTATTCTCTGCTCTCATCTGTCCTCCATTTCCTCCAGAAAATGTTTAACTGATAAAGTTGGGGGCTATTACACTCAATATCAGCTGTGATTGCACCCTCCTCTCTTTCCCGGTTTCTCCCGCTTCTATTGGCAACATACAGGCTAAATGTCTTGATGTCCTAGTTTGTCTCCAGGAATTGCATGGACGTTTTCTTACAAACCAATCATTCTGTTTATATGAGAAGGCAAAACAAGATGATACCGGTCCTTTTTTTGCAGATAAGCTGTCTGCCATTAATTCTTGTGATTCTTAAGGGCACTCTCCATGAGGGCGGTCTCTCTCAGTATTATTGACGTGAAAGAGCCAGTCAATGGACCTCTATGTAATTTCAGTAAATATAGAGCACTGTACATTGCTGCTTCGGGATCCACACAGTGATTATACCATTGCACCATCGGGGATGGGGCCATCTCCCCCATTAGTCCTAATGGAATGCATAGTGTGGACAACATTGTGAAAATGTCGAGAGCGCTGTTCTCTATGTGGTGTGTGTCGTGTGCATTTGTGTGTCTGCGTGCACTAGCAGCCATGCTCTGGTGGGTGTGAGCCCGTACTGCAGAGTGTTTTTTACAGTCTTGATGATGGAGAACCAACCTCTCTGCAGACAGCCTGGGCCTATTTTTATTTTTATGGCCTCCTCCTCCCCAGCTGCAGCATGTGGGCAATAAACCTTTCTCCAGCAATCTCGAAACAGGGCAGCAAT
>OOFH01044693.1:0-13715 GCA_900323355.1 Merlangius merlangus
GGGGGGGGGGAATAACTATGGAAAAGGCCATTTTTAACATTCGACTGGCATCAGAGAGCTGATTGACTGAAGCTGTCGGATAAACTGTCACATTATGGATGACAATAGTGAGACGTCGAAGGCCCAATGACAGCTCCATTATGCCTGCTGCATGCAAGCCAAATAGAAGCTCCAGATTGAAACGGGAAGAAAATTAAGCAGAAAAATAAGCTGTCACAGTGTTTTGTGCTTTTTTTTTGTCCACATCATTTTTCGCTGTCCCCAAATGTGCAAGAGGTGTCACTCTTTGCTGCTCTTAAAGATTAAATGAGATAACTCGGTCAGATGTGTCACTTCTGATAAAGACAGACTTATCTCCGATCTGGAGCCTTGACATTTCTTATTTTTTCCTAGAGATGAAGAAATCGTGTACAGATTTGGGAGAAAGATTGTGTGTATTTGAGGCAGGGAATACAAGTAGAAACAAAGGAGGGTGATCCCAATTATCTTATATCTGCTATATCTATAATATGTCATCAAATGTGGGAAACTGGTGGTTGAATCAGAGAGATGGATCTTTGCTTGCCCAGTTACCTGTTACCTGTCCTCCAAATGCCTCGTGGCACATAGGGCCTTTACAGAACCTTTCCATTTCTCTCGGTCCGCTGCTGCAACTCGCACCTCATCCCATGAGCCCAAGCAACCATCTCTCCTCTATTTCTCCACAGTCCTTCTCCACGTTGTCCTAGGTCTTCCTCGTCTTCTTTTCCTTCCGGTGCCCACGTCATTGCCACATTGCCATCACTTTCTCTATTCTGATTCAAGATGTGGCCGATCATCATCTTCCATCTTCTGATCTTAACTTCCTCACTAAGTGGCGTAATGTCTTTTAAGCAGGTCCTCAGTCCTGATATGATCTTACCATCGGACACGGAGAATTCTGCGCAGGCACTTGTTATTGAATACATCGACTAATTTGTCATCACCTTTGTTCATTTTCCATGTCTCGCATCCATACAGCAAGACAGGTAACGCCAAGGTCTTGTAAAGTCTTAGCTTAGTTCTCCTCGAGATGCTGTTTGAGTTCCAAATCCTCTTTAGTCTATGCCCCCCTTGCCTTTGAGAGCCTGTTCTGTAGGTCTTTCATTCCGCCTCCAAGAAACGTGAATTCTTCCACCTCCTCGATTACCTGCCCATCAATTTTTATTCCTGTCTGGTTTTTTCGTGTTGATTCTTAAGAATTTTGTCTTTCCCAGGTTGATTCTTAACCCTACCAGCTTGGCTGCCTCGTGCATTCTGGTGGTTTTGTCTTCGATGTGCTGTCTTGTGGAAGATAGTAATGCCACATCATCAGCAAAATCTAGGTCATCAAGTTTTGAAGTTAGCTTCCATCTAATGCCATTCTGTCCTTCACTGACTGTCCTTCGCATTATCCAGCCCATAACAATCAGGAGCAGGAACCCTGACATATTGCAGCCTTGCTTAACCCCAGTCGTGATGCCAAACCACTTGTCTCTCTCTCCTTGGTCTTCTACAGCAAACTGAAAGTCTTTTGCATAATGATCCAGAAGCTGTCACGGTGAACCGAATCAAAAGCTTTTTCAAAGTCTATAAAGGTCACATATAGGGTTGCTTGCCACTCTTTTACCTGTTCTATGATGTTCCTCAGACTTGGTCTGTTGTTCCTCTCCCTCGCCTACTCCTTCCTCAGTTTCTTGTCAACCCCATTTCTCACTCTGTCAATGACAATTCGTCCTTGTATCTTCCCAACGACGGACAGCAGTGTTATGCCTTTTGAGTTCTTACAATCTTCAGTTACCTTTCTTCGGCAGCTTTATGATCAACCCTCTTTTCCAAGCTTCTGGGATAGCCTCAAACATCCACACCTTCGACAGCAACTCGTGTATTTTCCTTGCCGAAAACTCCACTTTGGTCCTCAATAATTCCGCTGTGATGTTATCAATGCCAGGTGCTTTCCAGCTCGTCAACTTTTTAACTGCCTCTTTTACCTCACCCAGAGTTGGTTCGTTCACTGCCATCTCCTGAATTTCGTCTTCCAAATCAAATCCTACTTTGTCTGTGATGGTTATTGGATTCCCTGGCGTTTCCCTGTTCAGTACTACTTTAAAGTGCTCTGTCTATCTATCCTGTACATCCTTCTTCTTACTGTGCAGGTTTCCATTCTTATCCATCACTGCTGTACTTTGTCTTGGTTTTTCATTGCATAAAGACTTTGTCAGTCCATACAGTGTCTTCATGTGCTGACCTCGTGCAGCCTCTTCAGCTTGACTTGTGATGTTATCACAGAGTCGTTGCGCACTCCCAGCCAGTGTTTACCCATAACTCTTTCATAATTCACGTTTTGCTCTCCAAACTTTGCATTCATGTCTCCGGTGATAATCAATATATCATGGACATTCCTCCTATCCAGTAAATCTTGTAAATCTTGTCTCCTCTCGCAAATTGGTGTCCATTCTAGAAGGGCTCCAGATGCTTCTTTGGACATAAGTATACCTACCCCAGCTCTGTGGATATCATCGTCTCTCCAGAGTAAATAATGTGTTTCGCTAATACCCATGATAGCTATTCCTCTCTTAGCCATTTCCCTTGCCACCTGATCGAGATTTCCAGCTCTATACAATGTGTGCACATTCCAGTTACCTATCCTCATGGTGTGTTTCGGGTGCACCAATGACCCTATCAGCCGAGGTGCGTCCTTCTGGCTTTGGCGCCTGTGCATCATCGTGCTATGAGGTATGGTCATAGTATTCCCTTCATCTAATGAATTGGTTCTGCTTCTGGGGTCTGTAATAAATCTGTTTTTCCAGGAAAGGGTTATCAGCCCTCAGCCTAACCCCCATCCAGGAGGACCAGGGGATCGCTCTTCTTCTGGCCCCTACCCTTTGACCTGTCTGACATGGGTGACCCTGCCAGGAGTCTAGGGCTCCAGTCGGCATAGCTCTAATGGTCATTGGGACTCGCAAACCGCCTCACCACGATAAGGTGGTGATCCCGTTTGAGGCGGTTGCTTGCCCAGTGTTAACCACAATAACCATGACAATACAAAAAAAATTGGAATCTTGTACTGCACACTAAGAGGTGCACATAATATCAAAGATTTTCAACATCCCCTGGGTATTCCTGTTGGCCAACAGTCTTGTATGTTCTTTAACTGTGCGGATAACAGCCCCTCATCAGTAGCGCACCATGACGATGAAGACGATGTGTAGATGGGTGGTACTGCCTGCTTCAGGCCGCTGGTAAACTAGGTCAAAGGAACCAGAACAAATCAACACATATACCGTGGTAAACACAGGCAAAAAAACATTTGAGGATCTCTCTCAAACAACTCAGATTGTAATCTCTGGTGTGTTTTTACTGAGAAGAGTGTGGGTTGAAGTGTGTTCTGAAAGAGAAATTAGTTCTCTGAAGCAATGAACAAGGGTCACTGGTGACAGAAGGATACGAAGAGTAGAAGACAGCGAGAGAGATGGAAAGAGGTGGGACAGGGAGAGAAAAAGAGAGCGAGAGAGAAGGGAAAAGGAGGGGGAGACAGAGCCCGACAAAGAGACAGGAGAGTGAGAGTGAGAGAGAGAGAGAGAGAGAGAGAGAGAGAGAGAGAGAGAGAGAGAGAGAGCCGGAGGACCAGAGAGAAAGAGAAAGGTTCTAGAGAGAGAAAAGAGAGAGGCGAGAGAGAAAGAAAAGGGAGTCAGACAATGATTAGAGAGGCTGAGATGGCAGACCACGGCCCTATGAACAGCCTGCGGTCAGCCTCCTTTTGTCACCATGCAGGAAATCTGCTCACTCTCCGGAAAATAGGCCTACCGATATCTCAACACAGTAGTTAAAGAACAGATTAACCAGCACCATCAAATTATTGTCTTTTTTTAGGGTAATGTTTATTCAATGCAGCCTTTTGGGTTACTGTGGACAAACAGTAAATACATTTATTTTTCATTACATAATAATTGGGATTCAATAGAAGTAGTTGTACTAGTAGCAGTAGACTTAGTAGTACCAGTATTATCGAAGAAGTAGTGTTTAATTTACTGGCTACACAATGTTGCTGACTCCTCATATACCCTAAATATAATCTTTGGCATAACTGTTCATTAATAATCGTGAACTCTGCTTTAAGTTAGGACAGTCCTCTGTCTCCCCCATGTGGCCCTTTAGAGTTAGCGCAGTACGATCCAACGCCAACGTCTGCAGGCTACTCGTCAGTACGGAACGTGTACTGGTGATTTTACGTCTACAGTGACGTGAAGTTTACGTACCCGCTCCCGGAAGTACTCGTAATCGGCTCCCTACTCTGGTCGTAGTCATTGGTTCATGGATACATGATAACAAGATACGTGGAACGTGTGATGGAAATAGCGATCGGCAACGGTAATAGTTGGGTACACACTGATCAACATCTGTATTGAACGTGTTCAACCTGTGTGTTCCCCGGCAGACTTAAAACACACCCTCCATAATGTCATGGAGGCATCCACACAGGTTTAACACACACACACACACGATTGTATATGGACCACGCAATACCACCATGGATTAAACACTTGTAACCTTATTTCAAGCATGGATAGCGGGTTGTTTTGGGTTAGGCCTATTTTGAGCACACTGTCTTGCTCTGCATACACCTGGACAAATACAGGAAATAACCAGGTGCTTTGTAAGAGCAGATACAAACTACTCCGGTTTAATAATTGCACGTTCAGGGGCAGAGGAGCTTAAGGAAACTTAAAAACTCAGTAATAGCTATCTGTTATGATATTTACGTGTCATTATTTAATTGTAAAGTCCTAATGCTTTCCGCGTCATTATTATCTCGTAGTGCGTTTCATTGTATTTTGTCATTAGTCAAGTGCGATCAATTTTCTATTGGTTTTCTTATCAGGGTTCTCATTGGCCATCCCCCCACGGAAGCGCCAGGTGCGATTCTCGGCTCGTCATGACATCATCCTGCTGCGGGAGGTCATCGCCCAGAATCCCTTCAGCTCAAAGGAATCAAGCGGTGAGGGGTCACACATCGTCTGTTGCTCCTTTGCTAGGAACCAACGGATAGCCTCACAACTCAAGGCGAGCTGAACTCAGAGTGAACGGGGTGTTTCGCTTTATTTAGCTTCATATTTGTTTTGTAAGCGTTTTGTTAGCTTGTAATTGGCAGCAGCGAGCATATGCTCTGACAGCACTAGTAAACTTTTCCCAATAAGCAGACAAACTCAAACAATCTATCTGTAAACCACCCTTTTTAGAACAAAATAAATGGTTTTAAACCAACACCATATAGACTTGCCAATGTATAAATACATTTATAGAAATCCCCTTCTGAATATAGAGTTTCTCATCTGAAAATATCTAAAAACAGAAGAACAAACATCCGTAACTCCACCCACTTAAGTGTTTGGTTCCAAGTCCCTGAGCTATACCCCCCCGAGACATTCTGCATTCTGCATAGTAGTACTGCTGGATCTAAGATTAACATTTAACAAACATTGCTGTTCTTAATGGATACATAGAGCCTCTTCACTTCCGTTTGACCTATAAGTCCTGGACATTATTAATGGTCCCACCATCAGTTTGTCATATTTCTTGCAAAAGCCCTATACAAAAGTTATTTGAATATCTGGGATTGTTAAAAAAATAAATAATGCAATAGAAGTCATGATGAAGAGCATTAAGAAAGATGGTGTGTGGAGCGCTGTGGGAAAGCAGCATTAGGTGTTACCACTTAAGTGTGTGTGTGTGTGTGTGTGTGTGTGTGTGTGTGTGTGTGTGTGTGTGTGTGTGTGTGTGTGTGTGTGTGTGTGCGTGTGCGTGCGTGCGTGTCGGCTCCTGCAGTCAGGCTTTGGGCCCGCATTGCGGAGATCATTACAGCCTCGATGCAGGATGAGTACTTTGAGGTGGATGCACGGCGCTGCCGTGAGAGAACCCTGCTGCTGCTGGACTACTACAAGAAACAGGACTTCTTCCGACTGCGCAGGTGAGTGCAAGCCCCTATGACAGGTACAATAAACCCTTAAACAATTTAAGGCAGATGAAAAGGGTTAGAATGCAAAACATTTAAAACCGTAGGGTCGGGTATGTGTAGGATCAGATGTAACGATGGCCTCCAATGGCCATCTATGTAGTTGTGACTGCCAGTGTAAGGTTCCCATGTTACCCAAACCCCCTGCAACTCAGATTGTAGTGGGAGGAGATGGTGCTGACATGGACAGTTGTTAATGTCTTAACTGTCTGCGTGTGCGTCTCTTCAGGAGTGGAACGGAGGCTCTGTATGCTGAGAAAGAGGACCTGCTCCATGAAGTGATGGACTTGGAAGCTCGGAAGAGCAGCCGAAAGACCCCTAGAGTCCAGGTGAGAGAGTCTGCGATGTCAGCCACTGAATCCATGGCTATCATTTTCAACCACCACAGCAACAAAAATGGCATCTATTATGTTCGGGGGAAATACATCTCTGCAAACAGAAGAATGAATTCAAGGTTGCTTTTTGATGCTGCATCCCAGGCAAATCATAATGTCATGTTTTAAAAAGTTAGCGTTCAACTAACTCAGTGTCAACTGATTTGAGTTAATTTTATGTTTTCAGATTGTGTCACCCATGAATTAGTCTTGGGGTACCACAAGAACCCCTGTTTGAGAAACTCTTTAAGTTGTGATTATGTACGCCTTGGAAATAACCGTAATATACATCCTTTCATATCCTTGACAGGAGGCAAGTGAGCTGGTCAGGAAAGCAGCACTGGAAGACCTGTTTCTACCAGAACAGGACAAACCAGACATCAACGCCCTCGGCATAATAGCAAGCCCGGAGGATGCCACCCAACCTAGTTGTAAGCAGCCACACATTGGCTGAATGAACCTTAAATGCTTCAGCATCATCCTCACTGCACTTTACTTTAATATTAACAAACAACATAAAAACCAACCCATCAACACAACACAACTGAAGGCTGTACATGCAGCTGAACTGTTGATCAACAGGTTCTTGCGCCTTGCTAATCGGTTATTCCTTCCCATCCCCCCGCTGCCCAGCACCTGCGTCGTCCACCAGAGCAGAGTCAGAGGGAGACGCGCCAGCTGAGGAGCCTGTGCCAGTGGTACATAGCTCCAGGCATTCCTGCCAGTGCTGCTGCCACCACAGCTTCTCAGAGGCCCTCCGGTTCCTGGAGAAACGCACAGAGGCGGAGCATCAGATCAGGGAGGAGGAGCTAGCGCTGAGGAGGGAGGAGCTGGAGATTCAGAGGAGTGAGATTCTTGGGCCCAATCCCATTTCTGCCCCTTACCCCTTCCCGTTACCCCTTCAAAACAAGGGGGAGGGCTAAGAGGAAGGGGTAGAAATGGGAATGGGCCTTAGTGTTACGTATTTTTCCCTCACGTTGACCTAGCACCAGACGAGAATTCACACATAGACAAAGTGTCCAATGTTTGAGATGTAGATTTAATTAAATAAGAATGTGTTATTATTTATTTATTAATTTAACCTATATATTTCCAGCTACCACACAACGAGATTCTCTCTTTTACAAGTGTGAACCTGGCCGAAGTCACCGCTGTATTCAGTCATTGATCAGTGTATGATTTTAAGCCTGTTTGATATTTGCTGACTGGCTGACTGGGCCTCAATATCGGTCAGTAAGAGAAATGATGTATGCAATAGCATGTGCTTAGCCTAGAGAGCTGGTCATCAATATGCAAACCTATCCACAAGTGGTATTGGTTGTCGAATTTACTTTAAGTCCTCCTGCAGTTTAAATATTTTTGGTGAACCAAAGGCAGAATTAGATTTGCATGAATCGGGCCTTCCCTGGAGTTATGGCGGTCGCAATAAGTGAACGTCATCTTATGCCCTTGTAACTAGAGTGTTGCAATGATTGGCACTCCTGCAGGTAAGATCTGCCTGGAGCGGGAGCGTCTTGAGGAGGAGAGGAAGGAGAGGGAGCAGAGGTTCCGGCTGGAGAGCCAAGAGAGGCAGGTGGTCCTGGACCTCCTCAAGGAGAAGATCCTGAAAGGCTGAAGAAGGGGAAGCGAAACCCCAGAATAACTCCACAACAAGACATGGTTGTCCCTGCGTCAAGAAGCACGACGGCAGCGCTGCCCCGCGGCGACCCGCACACGGACCCCATGGACCCTCAACGTTATGCGTACGGGCATGGATTGGAAGTGGGGATCGATGGGCCCTAGCAGCCCAGTAGATACCTCTAGTAGATTAACCAAGGAGCTCAGAGGAGGAACGCATACACACGCACACACCCACAACAACAAGGCTGTCGCAGTTGCCTTCATCTACTGCCGTCGTGTGTGCGTTTGTGCAGTCGTGTAAGGACAGGGTGCTGCTTTCACTTTGTGTTTGTTGATGAAAGGCGAACCCTATTTAATGACTGGATGTCAAAGAATCTCGTGTCACGCTTTTTTAGATTATGTATTGATGCGAATACTGTGACGTTATCTTGAAAACAGAATGGACCCGAGCAGGGAGTTTCTAGGAGGAGCATGCAGCCAAGGGCAGCTGAACAGGTTTGTGAACTGCGTATACCTGAAGTCACTGTGCTCTTGTTACATTAGTAGAGTAATAGGTGTGGCAAAACATTGTTGTGAGGCTTACGTTTTCAGAAGAGCAGTCTGACGCTTGGGCACCGATAAAAAGTGGTTTGTGATTTCATAGTTTTGATTAATAATTACCCGAAAGGGTATACATGGCTAGGCTAATACTTGCTGCATTGGGTGTATGTTGAATATGTTTTGTAAAATAAAGATGGCAAATTGTTGAAAGTGCTAGGTTCTGCACCTTAAGGAGAACACAACCCCATGCATAACGCATTAAAAAAAAAAAAGCTTTTGGTTTGTATTCATTTTACGGGCTGCGCTGCTGACTCTCCAGTAAACAGTTTCATTTATTAAGCAGAGGACAGCTGTGTTCTCCTTTAAGATTAGCTTCTACTGCTAGGTCTAGCAGTGGGATTAATATTTTTTAAACACAATTCAAAGAAATGCTTCAGTCTTAGAGAAAAACATTTTGGGCGAATATTTGAGGAATTTTCAACAAACAAATTAATAAATTATACTTTTCAAATCTTCTTGGAATTTCCTCTTTTGTCTACCAAGATGAGGGTACACCCTGTGTCGGGATGTCAGCCATCATGGGGTGCATACACGCCCTCCCTCAAGTCGCACAAAGATACTTACATTACCCAGACCAATGCCAGTTTACTAATACACCGGTACAAACAGGCAGGCGCCACTCTGTCTAGCAATAGCTTAATTATAGTTACTGATAGGCTTATCTTTCTGTGGACACTCCAACTTGTGATGTCTCTAAATCACAGGTCAAGGCATGGTAGATTTTTAATGGCTTGTAACGGCTCATCACACTCAAACCTGGTGATAAAATAGGGGCTCTTTAAATGTATCTACACTGGTCCAGCGGATGATACCTGGGCACTCCCATACCTTATTACCTTCTTGCCTTGCCTTCATTTTTTTATCTTTTGGAATCATCTTACACTATCTTGAGAATGTACTTTGTCCAATCATCGAATGAGAATATAGACTAATGGTGGACTATCAAATATATGGCCGAAGCGGAAACAATTATATTATATATTTCATAAATAGTATCATGTCTAGCAAACATACTACTACAGCTATTGTAACATGCAAAAATACAATATCTAAATTGCATACAAGTAATACTTCATAAACTGATAAAAAGAAAGAAAGCATAATTGTAGTGGTTTCACTACTAGTAATTCTACACTTCATGATATCCTATATAAATAATAGGCTATAATATTGAATGCTGTTTGACAGACAACGTCAGTAACAGTGTCGATTGAATTCAATATGTTGTGTCATGATTCTGTTTTAATACTTTAGTAAATGAAAGCACCTTATTTTGGGTAGATTATTTGCTTATTTCAGAAGAACACTGTTTTCTTGCAAAACCATGGCTTCGACGCCGTGCCTTTGACCTAAGATGACACGGTCCAACATGCATGCATTGATTGGTTAGTTGAAGGATAGCGCCCACTTCCGTTGTGGCAAACTCCTGATTGGATGACTCAAACGTCGATCCCGTGGTCTGTCAATCTATCCAATGAATGCTTGCGTGGCATTTCCCACTGCTGCTGGAAGCGGCCGCATTGCAACAAAGTTTATATTACACTAGCTGCGTTTGACTTGACAGCACAGTAATCGCAGCTTTGTCGTACCTCTTCTTCGCCCCGGGATATCGCTACTTAATGTATAATGCCGCTGCATTAAACAGTTCGTTGAATATGTGTTGAAGTAACTGTCCTCGGTTTCTGCTAAACCATACAATTGGCCCATCGGTGGTAATGTGTTTGTTTACCAACCCCGACAAACGTCACGTCGTCGCGGGAGCACCTGTTTAGTTTCAGTAACATCATTGACAAAGAGCCCCACCGAGGGTCGGGATCCAGTAGGTGATTGTTTTTTTTTTAGGTGTAGGGGTCTACGCAAAACAAACCGTTAAATTAGCGCAATTGAAAGTCCATGGTCGAGAGGGAGACAAGTTGACACGGTTTCCGGGAGGCAACCACACACTAATATTATTGCCCCAAAATATACCTGTCGGCCACTGCCGAGTCCACAGTCGTCTCGCCAGCCGTCCACTGCTCCTCCACAATGAACGTTTCGAAGAGCGGCTACCGGGTCTTCTCTGCCAACTCGACCCCTGCGTGCATCGAGCTGGCCAAGAAGATCACCGAGTGAGTATGGTTAAGTTGTCAGTCATTTCCATTCATTGATTTGTGTTTTATTTTTGTATTATCACAGAACTGTTAAACCTGAGCGATTATTTTTAAATTAGCAGTATATTATGGTGAAATATTGGGTTATTATTTTTCGTTAGCGTAGACGTAGACCATTTCCGAATACAATTGGACCATTTCCGAATATAGTTGGAGTTAGTTTGGTTTGAAAAGGACAACACGGGCTGGCTGTCGTATCGAGACGGTCGACCACACGTAGCCTACACACTGCATGGGGTCGGTTCTACCCTTTCAAAATAAAGTCAGAAATACACTGACATTGAAATGTCTTTATAGCTAAATCAGCTGTCTTGAGTGTTAATGTGCCAACATCTGTGTGATTTTATGAATATAGGCCTATGCATCTGGTCACTTGAGCATGTAGACTCAAATGATGATTCTTTCAAACAAGACAAAATACAAATACCACCTTTGTTGTAATATTGAAACTGAAACTTATCTCCCAACTTTATTTATTACGATGACGATGATGGCGTGTCTTCATTGTCACATTACACACTAGCAGTTCATTTATAATGTTCCATAATAGACGTTCCTCCTGTCATTGACTACAACTGCTTGATCTTTGTTCTCTGACATTTTAAAACCTCTCTTTAAGTCGCTTTAATTTTATTCATGGAACTATTGCCCAAACGTATTGTCTGTTTAAAAAAATTCTACACCAAGAAATATCAAGTTGTTTCAATATACCATTCTAAACACTCTATCTGAGGGTCATTACCTTGAAGTATATGGACATTCACTAGTTTTCCTAACTCAATCACATTCTGAAGCTCATATTTGATCATTTTAAGGAAAAACTACGAGAAATTATCACCATCACACAAAAGCGGTCAATTAGTTGTTTGTAAATCTTAGCATCCTACTCCTGAAATGTCTGCCAAGTTGTGTTGATGTCTGCATGCATATCGTCCCCCTGAATCCATTCATTACTAATGCAGCACTGTGCAACATTATGATAGCTATGAGAAACTGACATCTTGTGGCTTTCCTGCTGTAACCTGTTTTTAACCTTTTACAAAAAAAAACATTTTGTCAAGGCCATATAAGTTAATCAGGGTTAAGGCAGCCGCAGGCCTTGGGACATGATCATAGGCTAGTTTCAGAACTAACTATTACTTAATAACATGTGGGAACCACATGCACATGTCCTTGAGCTGGGTAAAGGGATAATGTTGTGGGGGGAGAGGGGGGACTTGTTCTCTACTACCCCCTCTGGGACGTTGTCCCCACAAGCCCCCTCTCAGGGTTAGCATGTTGTAACTGTATTATTACACACCCCTCAGACACAACAATCCAACCTGTGTCACATGTCATCTGAAGCACTTTATCAGATTTGCAACCATCCAAGTACAGAGTTTCCCGCAGAACATGTTGGCAAAGTTCAAATTGTGCAATTTGAACTTCACAAAAATTAAAAGAAAACTGCTAATCAACATTATCAACAACAACTTAAACAAGAATAGTTAAAAAAATTGTTCATTTTAACCTTTAAAATATTAAAAACCGGCCTAGTTAAGGTGGCAATGTGTTCTTTAGCTGGCCGCATAAGCTGTAAAGTGCTGTGGGAAACCCTGAAGTACCCACTTCATACCACAGTGGCACAATGCTATGTGCTTTAGTTCTCTGCTCTCTTACTGTTCATCAGAAAAATGGATCGCTGATTCATGTTTAAAGGTGCTGCTCCATGCGCTACTGACTACAAAGATTGTTGCCTTGGGATAGGTCTGTCAAAGAGAGCCACAATGTCACATCAGCTGATCGCAAGTTGTCACTGTGACATGTCTAAACACACACACGCGTACAAATGATTTGTGCCTGACCATGCCTGTACTTTTGTGGTGTTATTCTTTTTCAGGCGCCTAGGGGTTGATTTGGGCAAGTCAGTAGTTTACCAAGAGTCAAATGGAGGTAAGATTGAGAATCCTTTTTTTATTATTTTTCAAGGTTTGCTAATTGTTTAATGTGAGTAGATTTTTTTTATTCTCTGTTTCTTCATTCTACTCAAACGTATATTGTCGTTGTGTTCATGTCAGAGACGAGAGTGGATGTGAAAGAATCTGTCCGTGGCCAGGACATATTTATCATCCAGACAATTCCCAGGTGAGCCACTCTTCTCAATTAGCCTCTTGGCCTAATGGATTTGAAAGTCCTGTTCAACATGTGCCCATACACTTTATTTTTTCAGGGACCACCTGTGTTTTGCGTTCTAATAGTTCTGTCTACACATTAAGCCTGTTTATTGGTCCTGTTTGGTGACCGGTTACAGAGTAAGTCCCCTCCAAATTAGGGATGTTAACCGTTGACTGTTTGTCCGATGGTTGACCGAATGAACGTTAACCAATCAATCTTGTCGCTTGTCGGTTAAAAAATTAATTGGGGTCAGTGTGGACTGTGGAGTGTGTGTTGGTTTAACTTCACACAAAAATATGTTCATATGTTGGATGGACACAGTGTCTCTAGCTCACTGTTTAATTTCTCCTCAAGACAGTAGACTAAACTCTATAAGACTACAGTTAGCCATCTCATACCAAGATCTTTTTATGTGAAGTGAAAAAAATTATCCCTCACACTCAATAGTTCCGTCTCCTCCAAACTCAACAAGCGGCGTCTCTTCAGAGCTGTCATTTTCTTAAATGAGCAGTGGCAATGTTTCAAATGAGCTCCTAACGCTGCCCTCTTCCGATTGGCCCAGCTCTCTACACACAGTTAACTTGCAGTAAGCATGCCTCGTGTTTCAATTCAAACACAGGTCGTGCCGCGGTTAGAGCCACTGCCTCTCACTCGGAGTGAGTGTGTGTGTGTGTGTGTGTGTGTGTGTGTGTGTGTGTGTGTGTGTGTGTGTGTGTGTGTGTGTGTGTGTGTGTGTGTGTGTGTGTGTGTGTTGTGTGTGTATGTGTGTGTGCCTGTGTGTGTGGGTGTGTGTGTGTGTATGTGTGT
>OOFH01044696.1:0-10293 GCA_900323355.1 Merlangius merlangus
TGGGGTACTACAGATTCCGACAATGGCGAGCTGCGCATGGGCAACGTGGAGCGACAGATTGTGGCATTGCTAGGCTACTTCATTTATTTAAGAATTCTGGCCAGCAAAGTAAATGCATAATGGCTATAAGTATTGTATGAAGTGCACACATGCACACACACACACACACACACACACACACACACACACACACACACACACACACACACACACACACACACACACACACACACACACACACACACACACACACACACACACTTTCAGAACGCTTTCAGAATGTTATAAAGAACGCTCCAATCACTGAGTACTGCAGAACACTGAGAATCTGTTTGTTGAAAACCAAGGTTGCAATGATGAATGGTGATAATAGAGTGTGGAATTTCTATTCCACCCACACATTCGTTTCCAATACTATTAGAATCTCCCCTTTTGCACACAGTTTGTTTGTAAAAAGATTGTATAAGCCACAATAGTGCAGTGATGTGCACCAATTAAGAGCAATGTGTTAACTCTGTTATTCTACATAAGATTTCGAACTTGACTGGGCTTAAAGTTATTTGACTTGGTTGGTGAATCCAATCATAACGTCGACTGATTCGATATTTTGGAGATAGGATCACCCACCAGTCACTGTTAATGTATTGAGCTAAAAGCAGACATTATCCTTTATCTTCTTAGCAATAATTTTATTTCTAATATCAATATACAAATTTACTTTAAGCCACTGAGATGTGCTTACAGGACACGGGTGTTTCCCACTTCTGGCTTAAGTATAAAGGGAATGAGATGGGGAGGTTGTATCTCTCCCTGCTTGGCTCCACCCGAGTCTGTTCAGAGAGAGGGAGGGCTGTAGCGCTGCTGTTGCTCGAGAGCGCTTGACGATCACAGGACTTGTAGCGGAGCTGAAAAGAGTGGGGGGAAAAAGAGAAGCTAGGTGGCTTGTCACCTTATCCGAACGCATGCAGTCTAATACTCGGAGCCGCCTATTTGAGTTCTTATCCCATGGCTTGGTGAGTCGCCAGGAGATTTAGTTTCATAGTTTTTTATGCATTAGGCAGGATCGCCATGTGGCGTTGCATTGAGACGCATTCATGTTTGCTATTTACTATACAATCCAGGGTAAATGTACATTTTATTATGCCCTTTTTTGTTTTACAAAAGGGTATATTTGGAAAGAATTGGCACCTTTCTTTTAGTCCAAGCACGATGATATTTGTCTTTATCCGATGATACAAATATTTGGTTTGATCTGATGCCTCTAGTCTAAACTTAAGTTTGTTTACTGATTGCATGATATGATTATTTTGCAGAGCTTCCACGTTTAAAATGTGTGCCAGCAAACCATTTTGAATTCACATTTAAGATTACGTATTTAATGGTCTACGTTGTGCGGCGATGGTGTGATAATCAAAAGCACTGAAGAGCTTTTATTTATTTCATTTGTCCATTACTCTCCAGTACACGCCGTCCTTGAAAATGAATTTTGCTTCATTGAATTGGGATCCTGGTCTTTTAGCATCATTTTTGTTCTCCATCACCCAATTACTACACAGATTTTGACTGCGAAAATGTTGGGAGTACACAAATGCAAGGGCTTGGTTTTCTTTTCCCATCATTTAGGCGCCCCTCATCCAGACGCGAAAAGATAGCCCTCATCCAATACAATATGTCCCAATATGTCGCAATAGGAAAATGTGGTCATCTTGGGTTAAGAACCAGCCGAAGAATTCCTATCACCATGACTACAAACAGGAATTAATTTCAGGTGCTTGCTGCTAGGGTTGCTAAACTCACTCCAATGCAACTGCAGTGCTTTACTGTAAGCGCTATTCCATACCTCCTCTATTCGTCAGTGGTAAACCTGAAACCTCTGGTCTTTCCTCCACAGAGACCTGGTATGCCCCCATCCAATCGGATGACTCCACAGGGCCCTGCCATGGGGCCCCCAGGATATGGTAACAGTCCAGTATCACGGCCTGGCATGCCTGGCGGGATGGACCCATCTCGGAAGCGGCCCGCTCCCCAGCAGATCCAACCGGTGCAGCAGCAGAATCGAAACCAGCAGTAAGTACTACCCATGGTGGAGAGCGGTCTAGTCGCAGGCCTGCATGTTCGGGATAAACACTAATGATTAAACAAGTTCACATTCTTTCATTTCGTTTTCATATACTCTACCACATTTAATTGTATTTATGTTCCTACGTTTATCAATCATTTATATGATTTAAACTGAAGCCTGAGGATCTTGCTACTAACCAATACTGGCTAACCTAATTTAACCAGAACCATTTCTTAATCTTGTTCTTTATACAGCACAAAGAAGAAGAAGATGGCTGATAAAATTCTACCTCAAAGGGTATGTATAAACTAAAAAACAACAGTCATTCTGAAGGCCTGCTGCTATGGTCTAGTTAATTGGATTTGAGGCCCTTGTTTATTTACTACAGACCACTAAATAATCCACCTTTCATAAAGATCTAGCATGCCTTGACCACCGCCACCCTAAGCTTGTTATGAACGCAGCGTATTTTTCTGTTGTTGCATCCACAGGGCCATGCTTCAGTTTACGGGCACCTTCTAAATAAAATCGCAGTATTACGCTTTATTGACGCACTGACTATCATAATTAATTGAATGCTAATTACCTCTCTGGGTCCACTAATGTCCTTCTGTTTGTTTGTGTGTGTGTGTGTGTGTGTGTGTTCTGTCTCAGATCCGAGAGCTGGTGCCAGAGTCTCAGGCCTACATGGATCTGCTTGCCTTTGAGAGGAAGCTGGACCAGACCATCATGCGTAAGAGGCTAGACATCCAGGAGGCACTCAAGAGGCCCATTAAGGTATTCCATTCAAATGATGTACAGCATTCCAGGGACGCGTCCTCAAATCTCACCACATAGCAGACATTTAACCGAATGCTTAATTTCTTTTTTTGCTGTCAGTTATTTTAAGAATGTAATTTTTGTTATTGAGATGGCTTTAGTTCTTCGATGCCATTATGAACTGTCACTTAAATTGCGATCTTCTATTGTAGTTGAATGAAAATGGATATCCCTTATTCGAGCACCTGGTTATATACATAGTCCTGTTTTGTCAAAGAAATTCCACGGGTGTGTATTATAATTCCTCTACAAATCCAACATTAAATCAAAGGTCAAATATAAATAGGATCTAGATGTTGCTTTACAGTGCTAAAAAAAATAACCTAAAAGTGCCTTGGAAGAATATAGAAATCTCCGCAATGAAAAATAAAAAATTTAGAGCCACACTGCTGGTTATACAAGTCATTATGGCGGGTATGACATTGTCTAGCCTACAATGCTGTGTGTCTCCTGTGCCATTAGCCTACTTAGACAAGTCTTGCTGGGGTTTAAAACGTTTGGCCCATAGAATAAGGATTTATTTTATAATCTCAAGAGATTTCATACAAATCTCAATCTTTTTTGCGATTAATCTCCACCAATGTACTCATTGAAAGTCAGTTGACTTTCAATGAGTGCTCCACTGTTACTGTTGAGCTTGAGGGATGCAGTTCTAAACAGCCATTTGAATGTAATGGGCTCTGAAAATTATAATTAAATTTGGGACGTCTCCTGTATAATTGCCTTTTAGTTAGGCTATTGTTTAGCTTATCAATACTATGGTCTTCAATAATTCAGCCCCAGAGGCAGTTAAATACCGGGTTTTAGTACAGATTCCTAATAAACATGATTAAATGAAAAATTAGTTCATTAAATGTTGTATTTGGAATTTGCACATACCCTGATATCCCATGAGCGCCCAAGCGTTCTGGTCAGCCCCTACCCCTTTAGTATTTTACTATCGACATTCCCAAAACCCCTCTCACTCAACCCTCTTAGCCGATAATAAATGAGGAAATAAAGAACCTGTTCATTGTTATCACATTTCCCGATGATTATCTAGATTTTAAACTCCCGAAACTAGACAACTCGTAACAGTTTATCGCCCCCACCTATTGACTCCATTTTGAATTTGAATTGCTATTTGATAAAAGGCATGGCATGACCAGTGATGCTCATTACCATTTGTAGACTAGATTACGTTATTCAATGGTAAATGGATTTTATGTAGCAATTAGTTTTGTTGGTCACCATGACCCATATCCATAGACACTCTCAATGACTATAAAACGCCTCAAAACATCACTACCACTTGCCTCTTTGTAACCAATTATATTTTAAGGTTCCCAGTAGAGTTCCCTTTATTTTCTAATGATTAGTACAGTTAACACAATGATTTACATTATGTCCCTTTTCAGCAAAAGAGAAAGCTGCGCATTTTCATTTCCAATACATTCAACCCTGCCAAGCCTGACGCTGAGGATGGGGAGGGCACCGTGGCCTCCTGGGAGCTACGAGTGGAAGGGCGGCTGCTGGAAGACGTAAGGACTTACTCCCCATTGAGCTGTTCTGGTACCATCCAGATGTAAAACTTTAGTTGGCTTTATTTTTTGCTCTCCCACTCTCTGGTTGGAATGCCTCACACCGACGTACTTAGCACAGGGCGCCCTGGTAGTAAATTATCTTTTTATCCACACCTTCAGACGGCTGTGTCCAAGTATGAAGCTACCAAGCAGAAGAGAAAGTTCTCCTCCTTCTTCAAGTCCCTGGTCATCGAGTTGGACAAAGACCTGTATGGGCCCGATAACCACCTGGTTGAGGTAAGACCAGACCCACCTTCATTTCACGAATGTATTGCACCCAATTAAACTTTCCTTCTGTGGTATAACCCATCTGTAGTTAATTGTACACGTTCTACGTCTTCAGTGAGGTTGTTTTATGTGGTTCTGCAGTGGCACAGGACGGCCACCACACAGGAGACGGATGGGTTCCAGGTGAAGAGGCCAGGGGATGTGGGCGTCCGCTGCACTGTCCTGCTAATGCTGGACTACCAGGTGAGTGCCCCTGGAGCTTGGGTCATTATAGAGATGGCACTCTTTTTTTTTTTTAAGAACGTGTACGAAGGGTGTAGTGGTTCTTGTCAAACAACGGACCCGTACCAAACGATGCTAGAAATAGGACGATCTAAACATTTCATGTCGCATTATCCTGGCCAAAATAGAAAAAGGCCTTTCACAGTATCATGATGATCATTTAAAATATGCTTAACTCTTAAAAAGGCGCTAACACAAACTGGAATCAATTAATATGCTACTAATGCAGGAAAGGTCAAGACTATCCTGATTCACAGTAACTATATTTGATATTCATCATGATTCACTTTTAGTGAGTGTTTTATATTGAAATACTATGAGGCTCAGAGAAATATAGATGCCTGATAACATAAAGGTAGAGGATGGTTGATTGGAGGAAGTAGCAGTTTAAGCAGTTGCGTCATTTAAGCCTGGTGTCTGGGGACGAAGGTTCCGTGTGAAAATATGCTATGCTATTAAAAAAAAACAGCGAACACACCATGCGGATTGATTGAATTTTTTTTTTTTTTTACCAAAACCGTAAACCTAAACAGACCATGACCTACCTGGACTGTAATACCCCTAGTCTCTACTGCATCAAGAGTGAACTTAATCCATTTATAAATTTTTTTATCAATGAATCCAGAGTAGCTGCTTTGACTGATTCGTTTTGCAGTTGAATGGTGGTGGGCATTAATCAGCAATGAGAAAATAGAAAATGCTAATGTGTGCCTGCAGGATGGAGAAGAGTTTGTCATCCCTAACAATGTGGAGTGAAAATATTTGGCTGAGCCCTTCTTGGCTGACCCCTTATGTTTATCTGTAAATATCAGTTTTTCTCTTTTGGAAGGTCACTGGCACACGTTAATAACGGTTCAGGATTGAACTATACACAAGGCCAGTGTACCTCTGGTGTTTCATATTACTGCGGGCAGGAGCATGTTGAGTCCGGACTCATGGACAAACTGGCTCAGAACAGAGCAGTCCTTGGAGCAGATGATTGAGTGTGTCAAGATTTGCGCCCATTGAAGTGTTTGCTCTCAAGTCAACTTTATTTGTATAGCCCTTAATCACAGTTGCAGTCTCAACAGGCTTTGGAGGCAGTTTATTTATGACACTAAATCTAGACCCCAAAAGGGCTTAATTCTCAAGCAAGAACTCTTGGGAAGGAACGCATCCCTTCTAGGGATGATGGGGAGTGCAATGGGTGCCATCATATACATAATAGGCCAGGTTTCCACCAAAATGACCCCAAACTGTTAGTCATGTAAAGGTTCCTAATACCAAGGTAAAGTTCATACGGTGGAATCGCGGCTATTGGAGTATTATGAGCAAATATTTAAAAAAACTCTTTCCAATGCTGTAGTATGAATTATGTTGCTGATGTGGTTTCATCTTCCCTCTTTCTATGTGGTCCCGCAGCCCCCACAGTTCAAGCTGGACCCCAGACTGGCTCGTATGCTGGGGATTCACACCCAGACCAGGCCCGTCATCATCCAGGCCCTCTGGCAGTACGTCAAGACCCACAAGCTCCAGGACCCCCACGAGCGCGAGTTCATCAACTGTGACAAGTACCTGCAGCAGGTCAGGGAGAATAATCTTTACATGATGCATTGATATCTATGGAGTTCAATGAAGCCATTTGGGTGGTGTAATCAAATGAAGATCTGACGTGACTGCCAAGGCAGGATGATCGCTTGGTGACACAGCACTCTAAACCTACAGGAATGTATTGACATTTTTTCTGATTTATTTAGTCATTCCAGAGATGTTTTCAATTGTGTCCCCCAGTTGTTACTGCCTGCTAACTGTGCTGCTTTTAGTGTGAAAAGAAATGCACAAATGTTGTGGGATTTTATTATTTTCCTAAAGCTTTTTCTTGTTAAGGGCATCCTTTTTACTTATTACTACCTTATTTGAATGATGGCAATAGTGACATGGGAAGGGTTTTGTTATCTCAAATATGACGAAATGTCTTTCTTTTTCTAACACTGATATTAATATTGGTTAAGCCCGACCCGTTTGGACTTATGTTTTTTTTCTGTCTTGTAGATCTTTGAGACTCAGCGCATGAAGTTCTCTGAGATCCCGCAGCGTCTGCATGCCCTCCTGATGCCCCCAGAGCCAATCATCATCAACCATGTCATCAGGTGACTATAGCCTTGTTTCTTTGTGAACCTGGTTTATGCCTAGGGCAGTAGTTCGAGAAGGATTTAATTTTACACGACCGAATGTATTGTATACACACCTATGACATTTTGCTTGAATATTTTTTGTCCATGACCATTTAAAGCCATAGGCCTTCAAACTTACTTATGAATAAAAATGACATGTGAAAGTTAGTGTTTGACCAAATCTTTTCTATTTACGTTTGGGATATTGAATGGAAAATTCTTCAGATTCTTAAGGGCTTTTCAGACGGTTCTGTAGCACAAATGGGCATGTCACTAGGAAAGGGTAACCATAGCAATGAGTCAGCAGCGACTACAGAAACCAGTTTGTATTCAGTGTTTTCACATTATTTCACTCAAATGCAATCAAATTAAATTAATTGGAGTTTAACGTGCCTGTGTGTTTTTTGAAAGGCATTTATAAAATCGAGAGCTTTCGGAAAGCCCTGAATGAAACCTTTTTCAAATGGCAGAATAACCACCAGGCCAGGGTTCCATAACGTATGTAAACCGTTAACGGTTGGTTTGTCTGATTGTTAGTAAAGGAGGCGACCCTGCCCCAGGCTGTCAGAAGTGGGACAAAAGGCAACTGTGGTCAAGGTAGTGAGTGGGTGCATGAGTTATATAGCGATGCTGCCCCAACTCCATTCTATGCTCGCCTCATTAGTGTCGAGTCAAGAGACTATATTCTTGTTCCCTATTTTACAAAGCTTGCTTTTGCTGCACAATTTAATACCAGACCTAATGTCTTGTCGCTTTGTTCCTTTCCCAGTGTCGACCCCAATGACCAAAAGAAGACTGCATGCTACGACATCGACGTGGAGGTGGACGACACTCTGAAGACTCAGATGAACTCCTTCCTGCTATCCACTGCCAGCCAGCAGGAGATAGCGGGCCTGGATAACAAGGTATGGCCCATGTACCCACCAGCAATGCAAGAGCCCTTCCTCTGGAAGCCCAGTTGCGTTCTGAATGGATAGGATGTGTCCCTTTTCAACTTATTTCAAACATGTTAAGGGAACATAATGTTAACTGGATGAGATTTGCCGATTCTCTTACGTTTGGTTTTCCTTTCAGCGTGTTAGTGTGTCTTCTGCCGTCCACTGCAGTGTAACGTTGAGCGGCCCTGTGGAGATCGAGGGTAGATTGTTTTAAGCCATTAGAGGCAAGTGACTCGGCAAGCGCAGTAGCTGCAGCGCCGCAACCCCCCGACATCACACCTGTCAGTGGCCTGTGACAGAGTAAACGCCCTGAGACCCACACCCTCACTTTGAGGGAATGCCAACAGGCCATTTATGTCGGGCCATCCTGTCACAGTAATCTGTGCTCTCGCTCACTTCTCCCGCCCTCCTCACCGCCGCCACCATCCCCATTTGTGTGATGGTAAAATTGCAGCCCGGGTTTCTTCAACGGTTTTCCCATCATGAAGTGGACCAGGGTCATGTTAACCTGGCTGCGAGCGCACTGTAATCACATTGTTGGGTCCAGTGTCGAGCCTTTGTCATACTCCATGGCTGTGTAATCTCTGCTCCCAGACGGGGGGAAAGTCAACTACCAGTGGTTGTTTTTAGCTTGGAGGCACCTGTTGCCTTCTATGGCTCAATACGGCCTTGTAATTTGTCCATGCTGCTAAGAAAACATTTGATTTATTTGTGTGTACAATATCAAGTAATACCTGCTCATTTACACATTTACTTATTCCTCCATTGCTATAAACTGGGGAAAGCACTTAAAGCACCTAAATAGGGTAATGCAGTACAACCAAAGCCATTAACTGTTGGTTCCCAACAGACTACTATGTACTGTTCCACGTGTAGCAAAGCAAATTAACATTTCTCCCTGACATGGTTGTGACCGTAATCCCTCGTCACGGTTGAGTTGAAACGACTGCATGAATTAACTTTGTACCCACGCCCCCCTTCTCCCGCCTCAGATCCACGAGACCATCGAGACCATTAACCAGCTGAAGACCCAGAGGGAGTTCATGCTGAGCTTTGCCAGGGACCCCCAAGGCTTCATCAACGACTGGCTGCAGTCCCAGTGCAGGGACCTCAAGGTTGGATTATTATGACGTTTAGGCCCAATCCCCTTCCCCTTACCCCTCCCCCTTGTTTAGAAATGGGATTGGGCCTTACACTCCGTTAAGTTACCAAAGGCTCCACATGGATGGGATGACTGACGACAATAAACGTCCAATACATCGACTATAGTTTAAATAGAATGTCGATGTTTGAAAACGAGATGACAGAAAACATGGTATCATAGCAAGTTATTTATTATGTTAAACCCAAGGCATGGGGTTCGTTTTTGAAGTTTGTTTGATTTGGGCTCCGTGATGCACTTAATGTGTTTCTGCAGCAGTTGTGCAAGGTTAATAATGTTGGTCTGAGCTGTGCCTCGTCATTGGGACATCGTCATGGTGATATGGTTAACATTTCAGCGAGCGTCACGTGTTCCTCCTCCAAGGACACATGGTCATTTTGTTACTAAATGCACAGACGCATTTTAATTATTCGAAACGGAACAGGAAAGTATTAAGCCATCCCTGATGATGAAGAAGAAAATTGTCCCCCTTCCGTACATACAGAGAAGATCATTTGTGGAGAAGGAAGACATCCGTCATTGAACCGGTCAACCCGTTTAGAGGCGACGCCACCGAAGTTTACATTAGTGAGACTAGCCCAGCGCTTGTGTCTAGCCGGCCTCTCTTATTATTCTCATTGTATTATGTCTTCCTCCCTGTCCCCTATTAGACCATGACGGATGTGGTGGGCAACCCAGAGGAGGAGCGGCGGGCAGAGTTCTACTTCCAGCCTTGGGCCCAGGAAGCTGTGTGCCGCTACTTCTACTCCAAGGTAAAACCGCTCTCCTCCTCCCCCTTTTCCCCTGTTTACATTGCACATGCTATCTCATGTGCTGGTGAATGGCCTCCACTTACTTGATAGATAACCCCACATAATATAAATACTGTATTATTTTGTAACGGAGCCTCACGTGACTAAAGTCCCTCTGGGGAATTGTCTTGCAGGTCCAGCAGAGGAGACAGGAGCTGGAGCAGGCTCTGGGCATCAGGAACACCTAGGCTGTTGTTTTCTCTTGATTCAGGTTTTTCCTCCATTATGGCCAGGCGTATGAAAAGTAACATTGTTGGGCTCTCAGCGATTTGTGTGTGTGGTGGTGGGGGGGGACA
>OOFH01044709.1:0-11074 GCA_900323355.1 Merlangius merlangus
CGCTCTGCCTCCTGGCGCACCGGCGCTGGTTTGACTGTGTGTGCGTTTCAGAGTGTGTGTGTGTGTGTGTGTGTTTGAGTGTACGTGGGCTTGAGTGTGTGTATATTTAAGTGCGTGTTTGAGTGTTGAGTGTGTGTGTTTGAGTTTTTGTTTGAGTGTTTGCTTGTGTGTGTGCTTAAGTGTATGTTTGAGTGTGTGTGTGTGTGTGTGTGTGTGTGTGTGTGTGTGTGTGTGTGTGTGTGTGTGTGTGTGTATGTGTGTGTGTGTGTAGTTCTTAATTAGCCTACTTGTGTATACATGTTGTTGATTTTTGTTTTTCTGGTTCTTGTTAATATTTGTGCTCATTTCGTGTGGTTTTATGTAGCCTTTACGCACCAACCTCGTCAAACTCCCTTCCCTCGTATGTGCAAATTGATTAGAATAAAAACATATAATAATATAATTCAATTCTGAGTGCGGATTCTGATCTTATTTTTGCTGGCACCGCTATTGGATCCAGGATCATCTTTTCCAAATTGAAAACCTCTCCGGTCCCTTTGGAAGGTCTGCGTTTGAACGGTGTGGGTTTGTGGTCTCCGCGTCACGCGGTCTGGATATATAGGCTACATAAATGCATCGTCTCTTCTAAACATGTACACGCCAGCAGACCATGAAGCGATGCCACCACGCAAACACCAACAGGAGACGCACTGAAGACGCAGGGAGGACGGACATTTAACAAGTCCAGCCTGCTTGTAAAGAATCAATAATATAATCTTCCACTCACGTATAGAGTCCGACGTAGAGCTGTATTTATAGGCCTATTCTCTTGTTTGCAGAGAAGGACGTAACAAGAGCGCTATATACTTTGTGGCCTATATGCAAAACATCATACCATAAAGGCCGCAACCATTAACATATAGAGAATCCCCTCGTGAGTGCAATAATGACAAAATAGCCCCAAGTAAATCACAAAGGTTATTTGTTTGTTTATTAGTAGGCCTATGCCGAATCTCGGGTCGTAACACAGCGCCCCTTCTGGCGGCAGAGTGCCAGCTAGGCCTGCTGCGTTTCCTTTAAAACGTGGGGAACCTCATTTATATTTTCAAACTTACAGATGCAGTATTTGTATTGTTTTGATCACTCCATATGCATAGAGCGCAATTGCATTTGTGTTGAATAAACATATAGGCTAATTGCAGCATATCACAACCTAGAGTCTTGGTGCGACGGCATGGTCTGAAAAATTGTCAACATTGTTAGGCTCCTGTAATGCAAATTGGCCTTTTATAAAAGACAAACAGTTGTGCTTACTCCGACCGCATTTAACTGTGAAGTAAGGACTTTGTGTCTAGACATTGGTCTCATGTTCCCTTTTTCCGCGTAAAATGGCACCAACACCATTTAGGGTTCGTCGTTAAGGCTGTTTCTCTGGCGGTTTTCAGTATGTATCCAGGCTCCAAATAATGCTGCCTTTTTTGTGTATAAATTAAATCGTCGATGCTCTCGACTAAAACGACTAAAACGTTTCAGACATTCTTCAGACAGTTTGTTTTGACTTGCTCTTCTTAACGGTTGGGATATGCTTAAGCTTTATTTATTTGTCCACGCTTATTCTTCATGTATAGGCGCTATTCAATGACTTGTGCACCTAAAAGTGTTCCCTGGTGCACTGTCACTGCAAAGGAGCAACGTCGCCCCCTAGCGCTCACAACACCGCATACATATGTCTATTATGAATTGAGTAAATGGATATAATTATCTGTAGGCATATATAACCTAGCAGGCTATTGATTTATTTGTTTTTCTTTTTAAAATAGCACTGAGAAATCAATAATTATGAGCTACAGTTATTAATTAAGCATACCTATATTAAAGAAAATAAAAACACAGCGTGTTACCTTCTAATATATTAACTGGGATAAACCATTTAGTCTGCAGAGACTGTGCAGAAGACGTTTCGCTGTGGTTTGTAATTGTCACTTTTCAGCCAAAAAATGAGCAAAACGAAAAGGAGGCAGTCGACCGTCAAAGTGAAGTTTTCCCCCATCGACCAGAGTGCATTTGATGAATAAACGTGACCAACAGTGGAAGTGATTTCCTCTTTGTCACGAGGACAATTCATCGACCCAGACACCCTATAGAAAAGTGTCTCAATTTCTGTTTGTCAGCAAGAGACGCAAACAGACAGGAAAGAGAGTTTCAAAGGACGGTTGTAATTACTGGCCTGGACCATAAACTGATTTAGCCCAGACGTCTAGCCCTTTCTATAGGTTTATTATCCCAAGCTTCCTCCGGCTTTAAGGTAATTCGTACAAGTTGAACAATAAATTGTTAAACCCCGCACACCTCTCTCAATCGTAAACACTTTATTACTCGTTACTCTGTGCTTCAAATCAAGTCCACTTTTTGAACCTAAAGGCTGAACGTACATCCTGGCCCTATAATGCACATAGACGCACGATGAATGCTTCTACCCTACATTTTTTTTTATATTTTTGTGTCTAAGAATGCGGTTAGTTGTTGAATGCATAACAACAGTCTGGTCACGTAAAGCTCCACCTGTGTTAGAGTGGTCCGGTAGAAATACTGTAATAAATAAATAAAATAAACATTTGGACGAATTTATGTTTTTAAACCTGCAAATTGCTTTGTAAATTACAATAAATACACTTAAAATGTACAGCATAAAGTCATTTATTTAAGCATTTTTTAAAAACGTTGTCTATTTGTTCTCATGTCTAACAAAACGACTTAAAAAAACAGGGCAGAAGACGCAGGCGTGTCGTAGAGCCCCTCAGAGGAAAGGCCTTCAACTAGGCTACACTTTAATTAACATTTTTACAGCAATTTACAATTTCTAACTCAGATTAGAAAACCGACACTCGATACACTGCTCTTATCCTCCTTTGAAACGAAAAGAAAAATAAGTATTTACTTGCTTTTTGTTAAATGTAATTTCAAAAAATAAACATAAGAATATTAGTTAATTATCAAGAAAGGGGCCTCGTGGCTCCGTTTACCGGATCAAGACACAGGCAACCTGGAAACCGTCTTTAATGGTGCATGTGTTGACGTTGTGGTGTCTTCTTCACCGACCACTGCGTGCCTACTGGGGTCGACCCGTGAGCACAGCCCAGGCCTGGTTCCACAGCCCGGGCCCGGGCCTGGTCCCTACCACGGGCCTGGATCGACTACCCGGGCCCGCGTCCCGACCCTGGGCCTGGGTCCCCAACCCGGGTATGAGTCCAGAGTCAGACCATGAGTCGGACGATGTAATTACAAAATTGGCTAAATCTAAGATGCTCAAAAAATAAAATAACCTGATCGAGCAAACATAAAACGCATGAGAAGAAACTGAATCACAGGTGATCCTTGCTGTTCCTCTCCCGGTTCATTTTCTTCATCTTCATCCGCCGGTTCTGGAACCAGATCTTCACCTGCCTCTCGGTGAGGCTCAGTATACGGGCCACCTCGTAGCGCCGGTCCCGGGTCAGATACATGTTGTACAAGAACTCCTTCTCCAGCTCTAGAGTCTGATACTTGGTGTACGGGCAGCGCTTCTTTCTGGTGGACCGAGCATGAATCCAGTTAGCGGCCGGGTTGTCTGGAAAAGGGGAAGATATGGAGAGATACAGAGTGTTGGTGTGTTGGTGTAAAGCTTTGAAATTAGTTTGAAAATGAGTGTAACGCTATTCCATATGGTCGCAATGGTTCAGGAGTGGTTCCCGAGCCGCGACACTTTTATAGGTTAGTAAAAAGCTCCGGCTTGGATCCACACCCAGCTCGTACAGTTGTAAGGGTTGTAAATCAACGGGGCTTTTTCGTTTACTTACTTGGGTCAAGTTGTTGTTTCTCTTCTTTCGGCTCGCTGTGGCTCGAAAGATCACTTCCAACGTGAGCCTCCTTCGGCGGCGTCTTCGTGTCGGTTCTCTCGGATACTCCACACGCGAAATCCACCGCCGCGACCGGACGAGACTCCCGGGACTCGAAGCCCGGCGCAGCGCCGCACTCGCTGCTCTTCGCCTGGACGCTCTCGGGCTTGGCTGCGTACTGACGCCCGGCGGAGGAGTGGTGGAAGCCCCCGGAAAACGAGACGTGGTTGGAGAGGGGGTCTATCCACGACCGGACGTATCTGCTGTCCGCGGCGGAGATGTGGGGCTGGTGGTGCGCGTACGGGTGGTAGATCCCCGACAGAGCAGCGCTGGAGTGCGGGTGGACGGAGGACCAGGACGAGGGGAACACCGCCGACTTAGGGGCGAAGTTACAGGAGGAGAAGTCTCCGTTGTCGCCGGCACCTGGTGGCCTTGAGGTCACCGGACCTTGGATAAACCGCGCACCGTACATGTCCTCCGAGTCGTGGCCCATGATGGACTCGACATAACAGTTACCAAGAGTGCTACTGGTGGACATTTTTGATCTCTTCTTACTCATATAAAAGGTTACACTGTTACGGGAAGCGTCCCTCGGAACAATCATAGTATTTTGCTGGCCTCATCTACTGGGATTGGTTACATGTGTCACGTGGTCATATTTACCAATACAGCGAATAAATCAGCCCGCTAATAGCGCCATGTTTAGCTCTGCTTTTCGATATATGGGCAGACTGCGTCCACTCATGTGCCTTATTCTAAACATCTGGAACCACATTTTAAGATACTTTCCGGTTTTTGGTTCTCGCCTTCGGGCCTGACTGCAGACAAAGCCCCACTGAGCTCAGAAAGCTACAATATTATAACGCAACCTGTGAAGAAAGATGCGTAATATCGGATCTGGATGGATTCGTATGCGATGGTCAGGACGCGCCGGACTAAAACGCCAGTTAAATGGTTTATAGACGACGACGCCTCGTAAAATAAATGTAATAACATGCTGTAAAATAGCAGCAGACGCCATCTTCGTCCATATAGGTTTACCTATAGGCCTGTGCTGTGTTTGTGTGTGTATTCCTATCGAGTGGATGATTCCTTTATGGATTTCATATTTGCACTAAGCTGGTCAGCTTCACGGCGCGTCTTAGCGTCTTCTGATGAGAGCCATAATTACTTAGCCTAACGTATCCATATTCTTTATGAGGTGCGTGTGATTACACGCCCTTAATAAAAAAAGGAGTCGCAGAAACAAAGTCCATTCGTGGATTGATGTCTGAAAGGTCAGATTTTAGAAATTGTAGATTATTTAATTTTAAAGACCCACTGACAGGTTTATTTGTATTTTTTATTTTCTGTCTCCGAGATCTTTAAAAGAAGACCAAACTGTATTTTGCAACATGATGGAGGAAGACGAGGATCCGGATGGGCGTGTTTTGTTGTAAATGTCGAGTAAATTTAGTGTAGCAATGCTTTTGTTACACCAAGTTACAGGCCATATATAACATATATAACAGTATAACGTGCTTTAAGCTATAATTGTAGGCCTGTGACGTCTGATGTCGCCCAACTTTCGTGCGTGGTTTCACCGCGGTCCTATTCCGTCGTCTGTTTGTTTATGTGTGTCTGGTGCAGAAAACATTAAATATTGTAAGTACTTCTTGAGTGTTTGGACTGGATTTCTTGGACAGGAATAAAAATTGTAGGGCTGCTCAATCCGAGACAGGCCCGAACACCGATCACACGTCTTATCCCCATTCCATAGGCCTATAGCCTACACTTTATAAATCTCCCCTAATTAAGGCCTGCATGTTTCACTACACTTGAATCTATACATCGTCAGTGAAACAATAGTGAATGCAGTCTTCCTTTTGGGCTAAATAACAGTGATCAGGAAATTATTCAGACAAATGCCGCTAAACTAATTGGCCCGCCGTAGCCATAGCGCCTATAGCGCGGTATAGTAGGCCTACGTGGATGCGGAACATGAGGAGCTTTTAAGGTCTGTAGGCCTGAATCTGATCACGACGTGCAATGTGATAGAAGCCGCTCTATGGCCTATTTGGTGTTTTATCGGCAGTGTGGTGCATTAAGGCCGCTGAGCAGACTGTGTTATAGATGTGACCAACAAAAACATGCCAGTGTCCAACGATTATTGAATTTGGGCCGAACAGAATTGGGGTTTATCCGTCTTGAATTAAGAAATCTTTATTGTAGTAGCCTACGTCACCGTTTGTTAATAACCAGATAATAACCACATTTCTTAAATCTGAACTTCATTTAGAGGTAGTTTGCAGCCAGCAGGGATTTTCGTGTCTGAATAAACAAAAAAATCAAAAAAGGCTTGAGAAGGAATAGCTACGGGCCCAAAAACTAATTTTACTTTACTATATGATGCGCGTAACGTAGCCTCTACTCTATTAGAAAGGACCTCCACATTGTAATGGAGTCATTTTAGGGTTTCTATCGATGCTAACCTCTCAAATACAGGCGATCTATAGGAAACAAACAGAATCAATGGATGTCTTTTGGACAGTCTGTTTATTGCAGGATACATGCCACAAACATGCAACACAAATGAATATACTACGCCACTTGAAACATTTCTGCAATGGAGCCACTGGATTGCGTGTACAACAAACCGGGCGCTACATGAGGCTAAATGTGCTTTTGTGTCTGAAATGTTGTCTGATACCAGTCAGGTCGCATACTGCGACATCTTCACATTAAAAGAGCCATGTCTACTGAGAACGGAAACAAAACCAAACAAGTAAGCTCAATAATTTAAGACATAAAAATTACCCTGTAATAAAATATACCAATAATAAGTAATGCAACAAAAAAATTACCAAAAAACACCCATAGATCTACAATCACAGTTTCGTTCGCATAAAAAAAAGGATGATACAAGGACATTAACGCACTAACATCGTATGGACAGGAGGTGACAAAGACGCTGAAACACTCAGAGGAACTCGTGGGAGCTCACGAAAAGGTGAGGTTGGAGGTGAGTTCTCGGATGCGGTTTTCCCGGCTCATCTTCTTGAGTTTCATCCTGCGGTTCTGGAACCAGATCTTGACCTGTCTGTCGCTCAGGTTCACGCACTTGCTGATCTCTAGGCGGCGCTCTCTCGTCAGATACATGTTGAACAGGAACTCCTTCTCCAGTTCCAAAGTCTGGTGTTTGGTGTAGGGACACCTCTTCTTCCGGCCACTCTTCGCGGTCAGCCAGTTGCTCGTTGGTGCATCGTTGTTGAACTCTGAAAGATGAATAAATTAATTAAAACCATGCATTCAAATTTCACATCCAGCTAATTAAACACATTTTACTGGGATTATTTTGTGTTCCTCAGTGATGGCAGAATACATAATGCAGAGTGTAATGTAGTGTGTCCTAAATTAATTAGGAGACTACTGATGAAAAAACGGAACCGCTGGTCAAGTCAATACGTGTAGCATCAATTATAAATGAGCTAATTAGTGAATGTAAAGGGAATATCCTGCCACAATAACACACAATACTGTTACTATGCTGCATCTGAGCGCTTGAATAATACTTTTCCTTGACTATATTTAATAAGCTGAAGACATTTTGAAACTTTTTAAAGTCTCAGCATCAGCCCATAAATTCGTTAAATGACATTTAAGTTAACAATAAAAAAACACTTCAGAAAGAAAACAGTTAGCCTATAATTTTATTTTAAACATTGGGACCATCATTGCGGCATAAACTCAGGTCAATTAATTAATGAATCCAGGTCCCATTGGTATCCATACGTAAGCTTAAATACAACATAAAATTAGACTTTTAACAAAAAATTGCAAAACATCACCACATCCACAATTAGGATGTTTAAGTCCAATAAGACCAAGGGGCTAACGAATGTAAACCCATCTAGCCACCCCGCGTGTCGCCTGCTGCATGGGAAGAGCATACATGTCCAGGCAGCTCGAGGAAGGCTCTCATTAAACATTACGACTTAAGGGTTGTTTGTGTTTTATACCGGCTTTTATGATGCCGAAGCGTTCGTCTTACACCAGCACGCAATCAAAGCTTTTATTGTAGTCTACCCACCTTTCGTTTCCTTCTGTGATACCACGGGGCTGGACACAGAGGACTCCTTCTTCTCCTCCGCGCAGGACTCAGGGTCCGGGCTCTCCACGGGGACCGGGGTTCTGGGGGCGTCGCGGGTCTGGGGCGACCGTTCCCCCGTCTTGTTGTCCACCCCGGCGTATACGGAGGAATGCGACTTGGGAGCTGCCACCTGATTGAGTTGCATCAACGTCGTATTCGGACTTGGCGTTTCGTGACAGTAATCCGGCTGGTGCTTTGCGCTCGCGTAAGTTTGGCTCAACCGGAAATAGCCTGGAACCGGGATCTCTGGACCGTCCCCTGGACACGACTCGGGGAGGAGGGTGGAGTATGTCGGGACATCCGAGGAGCTGACTTTGGCTCTCTTGTCAGAGTACATGCAGCAGTTGCTCTCCTCCTTGATGCTCTGTGGGAACGTAACACTTGATATCTGACCGAGGTTTGGCTCAAGCCGACAGGACCGGTTCGGGTCAGTCCAGTTATCTAGCTGAGGTATGTACGAGTGGACGTTCATCCCCATGTTTTGGTGGTTCACCTCCCCTCTCTTGCCGAAAGACGGCAGAAGTCCACAGGTTTGCATTCCGTAAGTTCCCATGTCTGCACCAGAAGACATGTACACCCCGCTGTTTGAATAAAAGCTATCCGTCCGGCAAGCTCCGATTAACGAGTCCACCAGAAAGGGGTTTGCCGCAGGAGAGCTGCTGGAAAAAGACATTTTGTATGAGCTGTCTATAGAGGAGGGAGATGTCCGTGGTAAACTGACATATCTAGAAAAACAATCTCCGCGCGACTCGGGATGACTCTCTACCACATGACGAGCCCACCAATGAGATTTGAAAATGGCCTTGAGACGCATGCCATGCTCTCCCACCACAGACGCATCGACTCGCAGCTCCGATACGTGGTCAACAGCGACACCTAGAACACGGACTTGAAATTGGTTCCACCGACTTACAAAGGGCTGCCTCCAAACGCACATGCCGTGCTGTGGAGCAGCGCTCGGACGCTCGATAAATAAATAAATAGCCTGCACGAAAAATAAGCTGTTTAAACATGTTGACGTTGACTAGGCCTATATATGCACAATTTCGGGGACATAAAAATAATTTGTGCACTGGAGTTGTTTAGAATGTGCAGATGCACGGTTGGCCTGTTTGGCGCAGAGCGACAGCTGCAGCGATCAACACAAATCCGCATCGCTCTTGAATTATTTTGTAGGAAATATAATGTACGCGGCTAATTGGCTGTATCGATATCATATGAAGTTCAAATACATGAACTGAATAATTCAACAAATACATAACGGCACTCGTTTGTGCTGCACGACTGACTTGAACCTACACCAATTAAACATTTTCTATCTTTATCATTTGCTAAAGGCTGGTTAAAGAATAAAAGTTGTCCCTTTATTCAGGCACGGGAGATGGACTGATTGCACCAGTTTTATTCTCGTTAAGGATGTCTGTAATGTGTAGGCTATGAATTGGCCTGCCTGCTTCTTGAGATGCCTAGCAAACGAACAATTATTTAATTTGAAGTGCGTAATCTCTCAAATGCGTAATCTCTCATCTCTGTGAACATGCATTGATGAATATCTGTGTTTTTAAATTTGCCTGTGTCCTTCAATTAAATGGTCACTGATTTTTTAATGATGCGTTGAAGTCAGAATATTATTATTGCATTTTTATTTTATTTTGAGTGATAGTATTTTGTTTTTTTTAAGCTATGGTTGTGCAGCATTTAATAATGAATTGAAGATGAATTGTTTAGGCCTGCAACTTTTTTTCAAACTAATTGTTAGTGATTTATTCTATTCGTTTTTGCACTGGAAACATTATATAGTGGCTGCAAGGTGTTTTTTTATGTTTTGATTGTTCTAAGCCTAATTTATAATAAAAGCGTCTTCAAAATGACCAAACGTCAACTGTTCTACATTTCAATTAATCTGTTTCCTCGTGCCTGTAAGAAAGTAATGCATGGGATTCCCTAACACATTTAAATGAACAAATAACTAGATATACATGTTAGGTGTTTCAGAAAAAAGAGCTGCGATTAAGGATACCTTAAGAATACCAATGAAATACTGATGCTATTGTCTATTATAAGTAGCCTACCGATCAGGTTTCAAATACTATTTGACCTACAAACCAATTCACATTCTGGTTGAGATATAATCTAACAAAATAACAATAATAAATTGAAACTATTTTAAGGGGACATAGATTCAACTGTAGCAATTTTTGGCTTAAAATCTTTTAGGCCCTACAGTATTTACTGTACCTTGCAGTATTTACTTCACATTATATTAAGGTTATAATTTCATGACATTATTAACGTGATTCATGCATTTTCTACAACTTGCTTGTTTCTTTAAAGAACTTTTTCTTAAAGGATTTTGCGACAATTTGTTGATAGTCTTCGGTCAGTGCACAAGGTAATGGTATTATTCATTTTTCAGGGCTTGGAATGAGGCTTCTGAATGTTGAGAACGTGGCCATAAATGGTCTTTATTCATGTGATTTAGCTAATAATAATAATAATGTACAGCAACCTTTTCAGTTGGACGCACTGTGCCGGCCGATACCATGGGCCTATACAGAATACATTATCAATAGCATCGTCATTATGATATAGGCCTATAGATAATATAAAACGTACATTACTAGAATTGGGAACAACGACTCCGACTCCCACTTGGTAAAAATGTAAATAAGTTGCTGGTCAGGATAAGGAAGAGAGTTATTATTATTATTATTATTATTATTATTCACAGACTGCTGTTCAAACTAGGAAAAATACAAATAATATAGCGAGGCCTTTACATGACGGTTTATATTTATAGATGTTGACAGCTGCACCCTTATCTACGTTATCTATTTATCCACATCACTGTGCTTGCACAAGAAATAACAGCCAAGGTATCAAATGTAGCATCGGCTCTCTGATCTGATCTGCAGCCACAACTCTGCCCTCGTGTGGCGAGAACAGGAAGTGGCGACACAACGTAAAATAGGACGGCATTCATGAGCAAGGATTCACATTTATCTGCCGATTATTGTAACCGAGGTTTGTGTTGTAGGAGAGTGATCCCTTTAATGATCGGCGATGATCACTTTTCATTGACCGCAACACT
>OOFH01044720.1:0-10798 GCA_900323355.1 Merlangius merlangus
GACTGCCCCTGAACTTCTACGCAGAGCTGGGCGTGTGACGCGTGTGTCATGGGCAGGGCTTGACCTGCTGGACGGTCAAGCCCCGCCTCCCATTGCATTGCAGCAGGCCGCAGCCGTTAGTACTTGCACCTGCTCGCTATTCTCTTAAACACACACACGCACACACACACACACACACACACCCACACACACGCACGCACGCACGCACGCACGCACGCATGCACGCACACACACACACACACACACACACACACACACACACACACACACACACACACACACACAGCAGCAGCAGTGCAGGACAATACATTTGACCTTTCGGATTCTTCAGTTCAATTAATTTTACATTTCTGAATGTTAAGCAATGCTTTGCGCTTTTCATTCAGCTGTCACTTTATTTGTTTCCAACTATATACATTTTCATGGTGTGCATGTTTACATTGTTTACTCCTTTTAGACTTTTGAACTTTTGTTCAAATCCCTTCACTTGCCATTTAACGTTTCTTCATGCCTAAATCTATGTGGCTTGGCTTTATTAAAAAATATTTTCAACCTCATTTCTTACTACAGCACTCACCGCATTTTCTGCAGGAAATGCATTTACTAGTTTCAATATTGTCCGCGTTAGGTTTGTACATGCAAGAGGTGATGACCTCTAGCTCCACCTAGCGCTAATTGCCTCCGTTCCAGACCATGACTCAAAGGAGATTGGTGTCTCACGGTTAAAGAAATATAATTATGCCTATTTGCAGATTCCAGTATATTTTTGTTCTAGTATAGGCCTATCTTTATTATAGGTTCTAGATGTGGGAATAGCATAAATAAAAAAATAGCCTACCTTACATGCGTACCAATCTCTTCCCTGTTGAACAGGTATTCAAGAATAACAACATAGTCTGACTGCTGACAGTATTCACTAATTCGTCCCAACGTGATATTAATAAATATATTTATTTATTTATTTATCTTCTCATCTCACGGCCACCGCCAAGCCCTCCCTCAGGGGCTGGATAAATGGTCACCAGAGTGATCAGGTAGGCCTATAGGCCTCCTGGCTCCTGCACCGAGCTAATATGATACTGTTAAACTGTTACAACTGTTTGTGCTATTATCTTATTACCTGCTGACTTCATAATTCTTTCTGCCTAGACCACCGACCGCCTACCAGGAGCAGCAGTATTTCATAAATATGCCATGTATAACCTTACTGTGGTGCTCCCTTCCACCAACTCAGAGGAGAAGTGTCAGATCTCTGATCCCCTGCTGACTCAACTGGAGGAGGTAGTGCTTCTTGTCTGGCCTTCAATTGAACAGATCTCTTGATGTAGGCCTACTATTTAAATGTTCTACCTGTGCTTCCACGGAAGTCCTGCATGCTAACTTTACTTTACCAACGATAATTTTAACGATAGGTGAAAAATGTAGAATATAGGCGCACCAGAAAGAGACAAATATAACAATATCAATATATTTAAGGAGCTTATAACTTCACGGACCGTGGGTGGGGAGTGTTTTGGACAAAGACAAGGTTGCATTCGGCTGCACTTGCATTGGCTTTTTTGAATAACATTTAATTTAATTCAAATCCATTAACATTGTTTTACTATATTTGGGCTGGATGTTGACCATATGATCGACATCTTACACTGACTGAAAAGGAGACCAAGACGGCAAACCAGGTGAAGGGAATACAATCATTCTGTCAGACGCTATTTAGGTCTATCGGGCTGGTGTTCAGCCATATCACGTGCACTGGTTTGGTCCATGAGAAGGTTCCTCTTGTAGCCTATCTACTTTTGGTTTATTTCCATGATGAAGCCATAGGGACAACACACCATAGGCCTACTGGACAAATTGATCTTTAGAGCGGGCAGTTGAACAATCTTAAGCAAATCAATGGTGTCATCTCAATAGGCCTAGGTGAATAAACACAAGATAAAATAAAGTATTTGTCAATCACAGGCCGTAACAATTTTCTCGGTGTATATATCTGTTCACGGTTGAACATGTTCATGGGCTGTCAGCCTGTCACCCTAAGTTATTACTATTAACCTGATTGGAGACCCTCTCTTAACCCAGCCTGTACAGTTGGCGCCAGCTGTAGTCGGTGATCATGTGACGACAACACGCAGTAAACCATCGAGCCTTCAGTTGGCCAAGTGCTGCAAGTGGTGCTAAAGCGAGGACAACACATCAGAACGGGTTCTTTATGGGGAACTCCTGTCGTCTGATGCTTTCGGTATTTTAGAAGTCTTTAAGTTACCATCAGACCATTGGGCCTGGCTTCCAGGGGACTGTATGAAGACATCGGGCTGAAGCACCGCAGCCAGCGAGCCGCGGATCACTCACACAGCCCGGGCTGACGTCGGCAGAGACCGCTGCATGTTCTAGGAGAGGCCGGTGGCTGATGGCTCTGAAGATGGGGAAGCCCCATGACCCGAAACACTCGGTAAGTGAATATATTGTCCACTGACAAAATCTGCTCGTGCATGTTGGAAACAATCCTTAGATATATACAAAACAGCAGGTCTTGTTAGCCACCATGCTAGTGAAGCCGGTAGACTGGGCTCGATTTTAAACGTTATCCGTTAATAATAGTGTCTATAACTGATCAACAAAGCTCATATCTGTATAAGTTCTCGGAGGAAGTAAAGGCTTCCTTCCACCATAAAGGAACTTAAAAACACAGCGATGAGTTTATCTAGCGTCTAGCTCTAGTTCAACAGATCTGTATCGGATGCTAGCAGAGTGCAGCTAAGCTAGCTCTACACCAGATGGTCCGCAAACATGACCCGCTGCGATGGAGATATGTACAAATAATTATTTTGTTTTTAACATCATGACCACACTCGCTGTCTAACAATATAGGATACGGGAAACTGCTCCAAAGGGTATGCTGTGCATCTTGGAGAAGGCCTCCAGGGAACGGTATAGCCAGTCAACATTAGCCATAGGTAGTTAGCCTAGCAGTCTTTTGCCCTTAATGTAGTCCTCTGTTTCAAAACAAACGGGCTCTTTATACGAGTCGTTATCGTGCTATTGTTTTTCACTTAGCGTTCGATTGGTTTCACATTTCGATTGTATGTAAATAACTATTTCAACATAGCCCTGCTGCCTTGTAGGCAGTCAACATTTATAAACGAGGTGAGCTTTAAAAGGCCCCGGCTGACCCTGCTCAGCACAGGCCATGCTGGGGTTGGCATGCATTATAACTGCATGCACCTCACTTGCCAGGTGCCTTTTGTTGATATTGTTGAGACGTTCGACACTTGGAACATATGTTTTGCGTTTGCATGGAGTCTGTTATGCCCGCTTATCTTCAACCGCATCGCTGTTTCCCCCTACTTCATGTGAGTAAACACAAGTCAGTACCGAGGTGCAACACAAACTACTTACAGGTGGTTGTGTTTCTATTATAAATCTATTTGAGGGTCATTGTTAAGTCATTATCGTTCTTCTTGACATTATTAGCATGGGGGATCACAGTATATTTCTACTGGGACAATGGAGGGCATGGAGCTCAAGACAAATCGCGTCACCGCCGAACCTGTTGAGATGCGTCCTTGTGTTTATCTTCAGAGGCCATTTGAGACGCAACATAGCACCACTGAATGCTAGCACCGACATCCGTGTCATGTCAACAAGCAACGTATACATTAACATGTGATATGATGCGTTTGAATCAAGAGCCTGTTCGAATTTAACCCATAAACTCATGTCCTCTCCCTTTTCCCCCCTAGGTGTGGCATCACATGTGAGGATTCATTTCTCTGAATTGGGTCGATCTGGGCCAGCAGCCTCCACAGGTCCACAAACCCTATATACACTTTGCACAATGGATGCTGTGCTGAAGTCAGAGATCAGGTATTAGATATGGCTCATTTATTTCCTCCAAATCAAAATTGTATTAACGTTTTGCTTCCATGAAGTACATTCTCATGACATACTAGCCCAAATTTTGGTATGTTCCATGAACAGTAGTAGATAATTAATTCTAAAAATAGGGATGTCTCTAAATTTTTTCATGGGGTTAACCAAAAATATATATTCCCTTTTGTCACTATTACAAAATTAGGCTCAGTTAGAGATAATGGATTTAAAATCCTACATTTTCCCCAGTCTACACCAACCAGTCTGTGAACGTTCCGATCTTCTGCAAACTCAAGTTGCCTTAAATTCTGGATGTCAGCGTGCCTTTTCACTTCCATGTCTCAACAAGGAACACCTGCAGAAAAGATTGGGTGGATGTTTTGGACGCGGGGAGATTTTATTTTTTTATCAGATTCCGAGAGCTGTTTAAGCTGAACACTTATAGTATAATGCCACGATGTGTGGTGCATTTCACAACATCACTCTCATACGTGACTCTCCTACACAACGACAATACTAAAATAGTATCACAAATTTAGAGGGGGTTGGGACAACAGGCCCACCCTCCTCCCTCAAAATGTAATCACAAAAGCGTTTCTTTTTTTAATGTTTAAGTACGACCTGAACCAGGGGGCTCACTTACACTTCAATGGTGGCCTTAACAACTTGGATAATGTCCCATTTCCAGTATGAATGGGTTATCAAGTATAACTGTTAAAAATCTATAATCCATATAATTCCAACCTTTTGACTGCTTTTGCAATGGTGATAGGGAGGCAGTGATACAGTATTAGGTCGCCGCCCAAAATTGTTTGCATGTACTCGTAAAACTTCTCCGTTACCAGTTTACGCAACGTGTCCTAACGTTAATGAGCCAGAAAACCCCAAAAGTTTTTTTATGTAGTAATTTATCTTATATGATTGTTAACATAGTAATCTATGACATTTTATTACTGTTCTGCTGCCAATGCAGATGCAGCGTTCTTTTCGTGACGTCAGAGTGCCATTTCTGAGGCACTGGGACGTCACGACCAAGGGGCACCGGCGGCGTGGTGTGTGCGGAAGTGTGGAGCTCTGTCTGGGCAGTGGTATGTGTGGACTTGTGGAGCTCTGTCTGGGGAGTGGTCTTTGTGGACGTGTTGAGCTCTCTCAGGGCAGTGTCTGTGGACATGTAGAGCTCTGTCTGGTCGGTGTGGGTGGACGTATGGGGCTCTGTCTGGGCGGTGTGTGTGGATGTGTTGAGCTCTGTCTGGGAATCTGTCTTTTTGGACCTCTGGCTGGGCGGTGTTTGTGGACATGTGGAGCTCTGTCTGGGTGGTGTGTGTTGGACGCGTGGTGCTCTGCCTTGGCGATGGTTGACTACAGCATCCGACAGCTGGTTTAGCTATTCAGAAACTTCTGCTACGGTGTGTGTGGATGCCGGTTAAGCTCTGTCTTGGCATCGATTTATTTAATACTGCTAGGGTTAGGCTTTTCGAACACTTATTTTGTATCGCTACAGTGTGTTGCGCATGTCATATACAACACCGCTTATTATAACTTTCATATTCAACAATGTTACTTAAAAAGCATCACAAAGTTGCTGTGGGCCGTAACCCTGTTGATAACACGCCCCCCTCTTTCCTAAAACTCAAACCCAAAAACTTTTTTATTTTTGAATTCCCGTTAAAACATTGGGTTCAATGGCGCTTTTCTTACTGTAATGGTTCTATTACGTACTCGATATCGGCAAGTGTCAGTACTAAGTACTGACATTTGGCTACTATTTGTACTTTTAATGGTATAGTTAATCTAGTTGTTGCTTAGCACCCATGCCATAACCTTCACAATGGGAAAACTCTTGAAATAAGTTGTGCGCTCTTGTTCATTTAGATTTGCTTATTATTATATGTATCAACAAGCTTTACTATATGGTGTGGTTTTTAACTATTTTTTATGGTCATATTTATTTTAATAATTTATAAGCTTTTCATTTTCTAAAATAAACCATTAAATGTCTTCAATATAAGATTGTAATAACCTGATAAAGGCACAATGGGCTACATTTAAAACAAAACATTATGTTTCTAGACTGCAATTGTAGAAATTGTGTCGATCAAATTTTGTATTTGTTCGGATGTTTTATCTACAATATACAATTGTAGTAAAGATTATCTAAATACGAAAATAATCGCTGTATTTGTGCCCGTGGCCTTGAAGGCTCTCAACCTCATCTATGTTGTAATTGGTAGTACCTTTGGTCGTCCTGTGGTAATAGTTTTCTCTTTTTTTCCCTCTCCTTTCTATTGTCCTCACCCTGGATGGCCGCAGAGAGGAGGGGAGTGGCACCTCGGTAAGTTATGTCAACTGGTGTGTTTAAGCACAGTTCATATTGGCTTTATTAAGTGATCCTATTATGATAGATTATCCCTAATTTCCTATTTCCTTTAGGTAACGGTGGAGGGCCTCTCTAAGGCAGCACTAATTAAAAGCCTCACTCCGAGGGTCATGCTGTCAAACCATCTCTTGCCCAAAGGGACCAAGATGAAGGTGAACCTGGAGGACCAGGGTCGCCCAAAAGTGTCCTTCAGCTTCTCTCAGACGAAGAAGCCATCCCCAAGTGTTTTCTTCGTCTCACCGAGCCCCGAAAAGTCTCTAGCTGAATCTTCTTCTGCCTTGACACTTGAATCCTCGCCCCCTCAAGACAGAACATTGCAGATTTCGGAGAGCGTAATGGAACTGCAGTCAACTACGGTACCAACTTCAACAGCTGAGCCCCCTTCTCCTCCAATGTCAGTTCCCTCGCCCCCTAAACTGAAAATGGACCTAGGAAAGATTCACTTCAAGAAGCAGATTCTCAGCATCTCTGTAACTGAGGAGAAACCAATGCCTAGCAATGTGCCACAGGAGCCTATTTCCCCAGAACAACTAGTTATAATGCAATCGTCTTTGCAAAGCAGGGCAGAAGTGTCCTCACCCCAACTTAAGACTATGAGCATTGACTGCTTCTCTGAGAATGTGCAAATGGAAGCCTCTGTGATAAGGGTACCCCCTAGCCCCAATAAGCCTATAGAATCTTTTGGAAAGGACGGTGAGACTTCCATTATCATTAAGAAGGATGATGGGGTACCCAAAAGGAAAACCAGGTGTCAATCTGAAAGGGCTCCTGCAGGCTCAGAATCAGATGGCGATGGCGCCAAAATGTCTTCCAGCCACAAGATAATTGAACCCTCAATTAAAACAAAATCTGACGGTAGAAGCAAGGAAGAGAAGAAGTCTTCCTCTGGGTCAAATGTGGATGAAAAGGAAAGTTCCTCGAAACGCTCAGAGAACCACGAAGTTTCCTCAAGTTACTCCAAATCGGAGCGTGATTCAAGGCACGCATCATCTCGGTCCTCCCGTTCAGAGAAAGAGCGCAGGAGGTCCAGGACTAAATCAAGGTCAAGGTCAAGAGCATCCAGGACAAGTTCATCCCACTCACGAACTGATCGATCTAGATGTGATAGAGTATCGAGAGCTGATAGATCATACTATCATGATTCTGATCGCAGGTCACACAGGAGCCCACCGAGGAGAGAGAGGAGGTCCTCTCGATCTCGCACTGACAGAAGTAGGGATAGCTCAGACTCTGATGATGATCACAGGAGGAATCGAAACAGAATAAATGACTCTAGTAGATCATCTCTTCATGCTAACTTGCAAAAAGACTCAAAATCATCGTCATCATCATCTCACTCAAAATCTGAGAAGGATTCAAAATCTGTAGATTTTTCTCAGTCTGCAGAGACTGACAAAAAATCCAAGTCTGTGAGGAGCGGAAGGAGAACCTCGGACTCTGAATCCCACTGTAAGCGCTCTCCTGAAGTGGACTCCAACCACCGGAAACCTGCCACGCATCACAAATCCCAGAGTAGTGCTAAATCAACCTATTTTAGTCAGTCTCAGACTTCTGAAAGAAGACACCAGAAAAGCCCGTCCAGTGACTTTGATGCAGATCAGAAAGAGAAGACCCGCATCTCTGACAGGAGCTCAGGCACTGAAAGTTCCTGTTTAACTTCCCAGAAGATTGGTCAACAGGAGTCGAAAGATCCTTCGAAGTCCAAATCAAAAATGGCAGTAATTGATAGAAAATCAAAAGATGCATTTCACAGCCTTAATAGGATACAAACACTTCCAAGCACCACAGAATCCTACTCCTTTAATGAAAAAGAGTTGAGTGATGCATGTCAGGAAAAGGAACAATATAACAAGAGCTCAAAGGACATAGTGTTATCCTTTCACAAGGATTTTCTGGAACCATCCTCCCAACAATTGCAAGCAGTTCGTGTTGAAATGGAATTCCCTTCAAATGATGGTCTGACTAGTGCTAACCAAGGTGCTATGGATATTGGTAAAGAAAGTCACAGTACCAACCATGTACTGCATGTGGACTCTAATGCGATTACCTCAAATTCCTGCAGTAGTAATAATTCCTCAGTAGGGACAGCACTTGTTGCAGGAGACCTGCAACAGAGTGCCATCTCGGAGGATGTACAGCCAAAAAAATATGTTTCCATCAACCTACAACCTGCCACAGGTTTGCCTGAAATTTCACTTCTGAAGGCTGAAAATCAGTTGTTACCTACAAGTGAACGACAACACCAAGATCCACTTAAGAAAACTGGAAGTAGTGCAAAAAAGTCTCGCTGGGATATTGTTGGACAGGACACATCTGACAGTGATAATTCTCAGAGGTTACCATCTGCAGATAATAAGCCTAGTGTTAAAAAGGTACCCTCTGTCAATTTTTTTTACAAAGATGTCAACCCGGAGGAGGGAGTTAAACAGAAAGAAGGGACATATTTCATAGCGGCACAGAACCCAGACAGGACAAAGCATGATACTCTTTCTCATAGCACATCTTCTGCCAAGTGTTCACTAAAATACCAAAATAAAAGAGATGCACGTCTCTCTGACTCAAAACAGTCTGTTGCTGAAAAACGGTGTGAGAATCATGATACCTCAGAAATAAAAAACACTACAAATGTGCAACATTTGCCCAGAATTCTTGAACGTCATAACGCTCACAAGAGCACATCAGTTAATAGAGAATCGGTTCACGTTGATGACTCTGGAGGACTCAGCAATGCCAGTGAGAGTGATGATTCTGAGTCTGACTCTGATAGTGGACAGGCAATCAAACGGTTAAGCTCTATAGTTGTCATACCCCAGCAATCTTCCATAGCACTTGATCCGCTGGATAATGGAGCCTCTTGCAGTCCAATGAGTAGCTCAGAGGAGCAACATAGGAATGAGGTCAGTCACCACAAACGGGGTGCTGGTCAGGTCCCAACAGAAATTGTTTTTCAACAGAGGCATCCAAGTGTTGCCCCAGCATGTGAGGAAGTAATTGCCTCAGCTCAAGAAATTATGTGTCAGTCCCAGAGCAACATGATTGACAGCACAAGTCAGTCAGAGGGATCCAACTCGGCCCAAAAGTACAAGGATGCCTTTAAATGTGTTGAAGAAAGGCTAACTACTAGTGCACTGAACCAGCCTGCTACCCACAGCAATGAGAGTTTTCATCCGCCTGAGCATGGGCATCCATATGTAAGTGGAAGGGATGGACAAATGCTCCCTCAATACCACCAAGAGGACTTCTTGAGAAACAACACTGCAAACAGCAACGGTGTATTCCGCATAGGTTGGGATTTCTCTCAGTCGGAGCAGCCCAGCAGTACATACCAGCAACCAGATAGCAGTTACGGGCCCCAGTTACTCAACCCCCAACAGACGGGAATTCCTCCTTTAGGACTGGGATACAGGCAGAGTAATGCTTCCTGGACCCCTCTCCCTCCTATCATGCAGTCCAGCAGACCGCCCTACCTCCACATGCCTCAACAATATCAGGACCACCTGGGTCAAGTCCACCCTGATTCTCTGACCAACGACCACGAGGATGACGGTGACCGCAAAGCACCATCTCAAAGTCAAACCTGCAACGGGCCGAACACCTCCACCTTCGTTCAGGCTAATGAGATAAGCAGCAACAGCAGAGGCTCTGCCGTCTCAGATCACCGCAGAGACTCAGAGGCACTCAGACCCCACAGAGGCAGAGGCCCGCCCAAAAAAAGGCGCCAAGAGATAGAATCAGACTCGGACAACGAGGCGGAACCTGGGCCCATGAGCAAACGGGAGCGCCATAGAGATGGGGAAGTCACCAACCATGCTCCGGCAAAGGCTGAGTTGTCCCGCCCTTTACTTGACCTCAAAGACTTTCGAGATTCTAATAAATGGAAGGATTATTCCAAATCTAAAAAGATGCCGCCTTATTTTGACCTGATCGACGACAATCTGTATCTTACAGAAAGGTATTGAGGGTATATTTGCTATGTTTTAATGGGTTGTTTCAAATGTCAATTGGTTTTAGCTCACTAAAGCACTAACTTCTTTTGCTAATTTTTACATTTATATTGGGTGTAGGAGTTATTGCCAAACTCTTCTATCATTATATAAGTAATTTATCGTCTCCATAATAATCATCATGATATAGTTCTTCTCTGCTAATTCGATTTAGAAATGGTTTATAATAACCATATGGTCATGCTTGTTTTTAAATAACTGTGTATGAATTTTAACGATTGTTATTCATGTGGTATACTATAAGCAAAGTCAGTTGATCTCTTGTGAGGCACAGCAATTCTGCCACTGATTTAAGGCATGGCGCTAGAACAATATGGAATATCCCCTGTTCTTTTTTCTATCATTCCATGATATATATCGTCTTTTTGCCCCAGCCCTAATTCAAATGTGTATATATTTATCCAGAAAGAAGAGCAAGTCTCATCGCGACATCAAGCGCATGCAGTGCGAGTGCTCAGTCCTGTCCAGGGAGGAGCGCTCCCGAGGAGTGTTGGCTTGTGGCGAGGACTGCCTGAACAGACTGTTGATGATTGAGTGGTGAGTTGTG
>OOFH01045632.1:1485-16782 GCA_900323355.1 Merlangius merlangus
CATTTAAAAAAAAAAAAAAAAACACAAAAAGAAAAAACAATACCTCCACTTCTGTAGTGACGTTGAAATTGAAACTGTGTTGTGACTCCATTCTCTTGGTCGTTATCAAGCGCGTGCTCGTCGGGTCCCGGTGATCAGAAATGGGTCCCAACCCTGATGTTGACATTAATTGGATACTGCCAGCCTAGCTACGCAGCCTGTTTTTATAAGACAGTGCGGGCGGACTCGAGTGAGACGTTCAACGCAGATGAATCCCATATATCACTGTCTCCCTTGGTGGGATGTGTTATTCCCATAGTCCATGAGTGCATTCTCCCAGCTAAATTTGTTGTTTTTCTATCGAGTAGGAGACATGATGTTATACAGCAGTTCATTATATTGTACAAAATAAATCACAAACATATGTACAGTGTTTTTAATGGTTCATTTGTCAAATCCATGTTTGTCATTTTTAGTACATCATTGCTTTTATCTGTCAGCTTTTGGTTTCAAACTGAAGTGTTATTCCCTTGCCACAATGTTCTAGTAAAAATAAGACTGAAGCAAATGGGGGGGAATAGGTTAAAAAAATGTCATCACTTGCTATATATGTTTTTACATGTGATATTCCCCTTTTGGTCATAGCAGCCACTTATGAAACTGTAACATGAGTTATCTGACAGTGCCCCTATTTTGGAGTGGGTTCAGCCATAACAAGCCTTTTCAAAATCTGCCCTGCCCTGTGTCTGGGCCCAATACTGCTTGTGATTCCTCTCTGGTATTATTTGTGTTTAGTTTTTAGATTTTGCTCCCAAACCGATCGGTATCAACCATTCAGCGCTACAGGGTTGAGTGGGGTCAGTCTCTTGTTATATATTTTACAATACATATATATAAATATATTTTACTTTTTTTTCTTCACTAGTTGAATGCATACATGAAAGTACTGTATGTATAACATTGAACGACTAAACCAATTTCTTTTCTTTTTTTTTGTAAAGAATCATTCCTGCTAGCTCAAGTTGGCGTTCTGAGAATGGTGGTATATTCCTTTTGTCAGATATAAATACCGGTAAGTGGATTGTGGAAGTAGGACAATCCATCTTCTGCTGTAGTATATACAGAACATGCTCAAATAGGTGCAACACCTTAGCAACTATAAATATCCCAGCAGTGCAAAATTCCCAAACAAAAATTACCTTTCCTCTTTATTTGACAATAACATTTTGTATTTATTATCTTTTTACATGTAAATAAACATGTATACATTCCACTGAATCAAACCTTGAAAGACCTGTAACAGTTTTGGGGTGGAGAATAACAAGTATGAAGTTTTGGAATGATGTAACGTAAAATAATGTTTTGATTTTACCTTGTTAAAGACACTTTCACTCCATATCAAACTGTATTCCATTGACACAAATATTACACAATTCCTATTCTTTATTTTTTATATTCGTTGGACTTTTGTTTTTCAACTTTGTAGAAACATTCTGAACAACGGTTCTTACTGTTGCACCTCCAAACGACTTGAATATATTTGTGTGTTGACATTTTTGATTTGCCCCTCACAACTGTTACAGCATTTACATTTTGTATGCCTAAATGGTGCATTGCAGTGTTAAAGCATTATTTGATATTTTTGCTATCAAAAGTACATTTGAGTTAAGTGAGTCGATTACCGTGTTGTGGCCACATTCTTCAAGAGAAAAGCATGTTCTCATGGAAGGGTATGTTTTATTTTTATTATCTGTCTTGAATGTTGCCATTTTCTGCCAACTCAATTGAAGAGAACATAGCCCTTATGTCTTAATTGTATGTTTCAGTTTATTGTGACGTCTTACTTTTCTTTTTGTGCAATTTTGCTGGTTGCCATAAAAATGTGGATTGACATGTCCTTTAAAGGAAAATAAGTCGGATGGAATAATAATTAATAAGAACACACCTTTTTTTTTTTTTTTTTACATTAGAATTGCTTAAAGTCATTCTTACTGGGGTCATGTCACTCTCTGTGTTTTGAGTCAAGTTTATTTGTATAGGAATTGCAGTCGTAAAGGCTTCAGTGGCCTCCACTCAGTTGCATTACCTTGTCCTTAAGCCCTCACAGGGGGACGGAAAACCAAGTTGGAAAAGGAAGAAATGTTGAGAAGGGATGCAAAGCAGGGATTCCTTTCATCATTCAAATGTTGATTTACACAAATAACAAACTTTCTTACCGTTCCATCTGTGTTACTGCATATTGCATATTAGTGAAGATTTGTAAATAGCATACTTTGCATTGAACTTGCATAGGATCATGTTACTGTGCCGTGCTATTGCCTGTACAATTCTGCTTCTAAATGTGTGTGACTGTTGGGACAACCTTTTGTACATGACTGTCTTTTTATTTGAGAATATTGATTCCGTTTTTCCATTCTAAAGTTGGATTTGAGGAGTTCAGACATGCCTGAAGTTTGACTTTAATAAAGCTATACTCTGTCTAAGTGAAACCCATTTTTGTACAGTTTTTTTATTTTTTATTATTCCTTATCTATAATATCTACCAAGAAGGTCACACAGAAAATTGATTAACAAAATAATATACTTATTAAAATGACTAAATAACAAATAAAATAACTATCAGATCAGATGCCTTTTGTTGACTGGCAACCGGTACATTTTACTTGCCTTTTAACCCTCCAACTCACCAGCGTTAACACGACGCCGGATGTTACTAATAACATGTGCTTTTACTTTGAAAATCTTAAACCAGAAGTGTCATGCTATGTACTATTGACGTTATTTATGCCGCGGTGGCATCCTTGTTTGGAATTCATTGCACGAGATTACAATATAGTGCCTAATCGATGCCATCAATATGATAAGCTGAATAAAGCGATCAGCGGCGGCGTTCAAGGTTGGTGATGATGAAAAAGTGTAATGCTGCATGATTCTCATTGTGGGATGCGGAAATAAAACCAGGCCAGATGCCTACTCTGACAGATGTTACTAGTTGGCTAATGTTGTATTGCTAGCTCACTTGTATAGATCCGTACTGTGTCTTTCCGGAATAACCCACCATCCTATTTGTAGAATGACCGGCACGAGTTTCAGAACTTAAACGTTTATTGTCATTCATTCCTATTTTTACAAAGATCTTTCAGGGTAAAAACTGCCTTCTGTAGTCGGCCTTTGTGAGAAAACCAGCTAGCTGTAGTTTTCGAATAATGGCTACATATGCATGTCAAAAGCATACTCATCCATGGCTAAAGTAAAATTGATGCCTGCGAACTTATGAACAAAATCAATACATTCTGCCCCCTTTTCATTCATTTCCTGACTCATCAGTATTTACAATTGTCATTACAGCATTTGTTTTCTTTCCTGTGGGATAACTTGGTTTATGACTGGTGACACGCTGGCCGTTGTCTAGTCTTCACAGACGTGTTCCCAGAGAATAAAACATGAAGGGGAAACTATTGCGAGGTGTCCTCTCTGAGGTTTCCATCCGAACTCTGCTTTTGTTTGTGTTTCTGTAAGTATATTTAATTATTTAGCCTGGCTTCTGATCTTTTTTCCATTCGAAAGACAATGTCTTTGTGTACACAATATTTTACAGTCACCATTTTCTTTTCACTCCGTTCAGCCTTACCGAGAAGCTTCCTCCTTTTATCCGTGAAATTCAGCCTGAGGAGATGTGGTTGTATAAGTACCATCGTGTGGGCAGAGACCATGTACCCACAACTCTCATGTTTGTAAGTATTGTGTGTACCGTGTTGGTGATGGTAACTTTTTCCTCAGAACAGTCATTTAACGTTATCAGCATGTTTTGAGCAATTGATTGATTCCCAACTTTATGCATAATCGATTTGCAATGCATCTGATTGCTTTTCTTTATCAGAGTGTGGCGTGTTTCACTCCAATGATCGTGATCCTCCTCTTCACCATCCTGCAGAGGAAGGAGAAGGGAGACTTGAAGGAAGCCTTCCTTGGTAAGACAGGAACAGCTGTTTGATTACCTCAAGAATTTCATTTTTGCAATTTTTTCGGAAAGCTGGTTAGAGCTGGTTTAACTGATGGAACAAAGATTTCAGATTGTTTCAATGTTGGTTCCCGCCCAATTTATGAAAAGGAAAATGACAACATAGAATTTTGATACAATATTTCCTTTCCACAGCTGTGACTCTAACGCTGGTGTTGAATGGAGTTTTTACAAATGCCATTAAGCTGGTCGTTGGCAGGTACATCAATACATCTAAAGTTTTCACTTTTTGCTGCAGGACCCTATTTCAAAAAATAAGCGATTTAAAGAATCCTTCCCCTTTTTAATCTTAATTCAGGCCGCGACCAGACTTCTTCTACCGCTGCTTCCCAGATGGGCAGATGAACCTGGAGATGCAGTGCAGCGGTGACCCAGATACCGTGATCGAAGGCCGGAAGAGCTTCCCCAGCGGCCATTCATCCTGTAAGAGCTGCCACTCCTTTTCATATCATATGAATTCTCATGGCATCGTTTCTTTAAAAAAACAAGGACATATTCAATTATTTTAATTAGGAAAGGAGAGGCCAGGGTCTCTATCAGTTATTCCTTGTTGTTTTGTTGGTCACTTCATCTTAACTCTCTTATTTCCACGGTGTCTTTAATATACATTTTCTTTATTCAGTTGCCTTTGCCGGGTTAGGTTTCACGGCCTTGTACATCGGGGGGAAACTGCGGTGCTTCAACAAAGGGGGCCAAGGCAGAGCGTGGCGACTGTGTGCCTTCCTCACCCCTTTACTGCTGGCCAGCCTGATCGCTCTCTCCAGGACCTGTGACTTCAAGCACCACTGGCAGGGTGAGTATCGAAGACTGAAGTATTGACGTCCTCTTGATTCTCTATGGTCAAATTTGAAGCGGTAATGACTTTCAATAAGGGTACATTATTATTAATGGCATTAATTGTTATCAGCAATGTGTTACTATTGAAACGTGTAACTCTACGTGTGTTTGTTTTCTCTCCTGTGTAAGATGTGCTGGTGGGCTCTTTACTGGGCCTTTCGTTCGCCTGGCTGTGCTACAGGCAGCACTACCCGTCCCTCCAGGACCAGGACAGCCACAGGCCCCTACGTCACAGGGAGACTTTACCTGCCGCACAAGAGCGCAAGCTGGCAAACTCAAATTACTTACTGCCCCTATAACCTGGCCTGGACTGGACTTAACTGGACGATTTTCAAAGGATTAGTTTAGGATTACACCCACATTTACATTCACCTTGTGACTTGTGCATCTATTTAAACAAATATATACTGTATATTATTTGTTGCACCTGATCACTTAGTTGAGCTGATCAGCTCAAACGATTCTAGAATTAGTTCAATGCCATTTTAGTTCTCGCTTTGGTCTTCTTAAAAGGCTGGCAACTCCACTAAACAGTGTATTTAAAACTATTTCTATGGATGCAGGGTTGAAATACAACTTTTATGATTGGAATGGGGAGAAGGTTGAATTTCACTATCAAATCAATATCTGAGGTTTTCATTGGGGTAATTCATCTCCAAAACGAATGATGTTAGTTAACGTTTATTGCTATGTCTTTTACCGAGAAATGGTATTGTATCATTGCACTTCTGTTTTGAAATACCCTACTTTTCTGTCTACAACACACATTTTGATTGTTACCTAGAAATTTACAACATCTGAAAACGTTATCAAAACACATATACAATGGTTTATTTAGGACATAGCTCGACCACTATATCACTTGCTGTCGTTGTTTAAGGAACTTTTGTTAAATGCTCTGTGGGGAATGTTCACACAAAGCGACTGTCAAAGTTGAGTAGACTGTAATTTGATTAAGCGAGGGCCAGAAAATGAATAGCATACCTGTATTATCAATCATCTCAGGCATTGGTCTTCTATACTGTTCTACACCTGTAATCTTGCCTCGCAAATATATTGTAACGAGGTGTTAACTGTAAATAGTACATTTTGGTTTTAAGTTGGTTGGAGAGAACGTACTGACATTAGAAACCACCTTCTCACAAACCTGTGTGGGGTAGCGCTTCCTAAAGCCCTACCATTTCCAGGGAACTGGTGCTAGACCCAAAGCAATTCTGCAGGGGGTTTCCATTCACCATACCATAATCATTTGGCTGGCGGTGATTTTAAAGTGTGAGCACCTCAGTCCATAGCCAAACAGGGTTAAGGTTTTTAGTCTTCTTTATAATCTTTTCTTTGTCCACATTAGGCTGGTTTTATAGAACTTAAAATGACCAGTTGTAGCTATTGGAGCAGAGGTTCTTATGACATCATGTTTTATTCATGTGAAACAATGTGAAACAAGCTTAAGTTATGATGGGTTGAAGCATTTTGCTCTGGCCAAATTTTTGGACCAAAACTAATTTGTGCCTTTATTTCCTACATTATTTTATAGTTTTTTTGTAAACAGCTAACCTCGCACAAAGGAAAGGATTGTTTGTCAAACATAGAAAGTAGTAGCAAAATTATGATTAGATGTAATGGTATTTTGTTTCGACTCAGACAAGCGCCAACAGAAAATGTTGCAATTTTTGACGGGTACATGAGATTCTTTTTATTAAAGAAATGGTATAATATACGATAAAAAATTACCTTTTTCATTATATGATTGTTGGAGTTTACAGGGAAATAGGTTTTTTTTAATTTATTTTGTGAATCTTTCATTCCTTTATTTATTTTTACTATGTGGGATCTACTTGAGATGAAATACATGGTAATATGTGTCGGCTGTATTTGCGGTTATTATATGAATTATAATGCTTGCACTTAACTCATCTTAATTACAATTTTGCACGTCCAATTACTATTTAATAAAATGGTTTATTCACTTTGGTTTGCCAATGCGACTTCTCCGAGAAATGTCTTCCGATAAAGACCTGGGACAGTCCTTTGCCATCATTGTGGAGAGCTGAAAATATCTGTTTTTGGCATGCTGAACATTTGTAGGCGAGAGCATCTGCTTTCCGGATTTTTATTTTATTTTTATGAATCTTTCGGTGAATGGTTTCTAAATAAAGTGTGTCAAATAAAGTGACGTCTAAATATAGTCCCAGCATTGTAGTAATACATTTATTTGTAACCAATCAAATTACAACATTTACAACCGTCGACTTCCTCTAGCAGCAGTGACCGGACATGACGTGCGGATTTGGCGCGATATTTTTAACAAGGAACTATACGACAGCTGTTTAGCTCAACAACTATTCCGCAATAGCTAATTCGTTTTTAAAGCAGTCAAGCCGATTCTGAAATGTTTGTAACGGATATCAGAAAGGAGTTTTATGACGTTGTTATAAACCAGGTGAGAGTTGTTTTTTATCGAGCCAAGAGGTCAAATGTTTGGACGTTTTGTTGACAGCTTGTAGCGTTATTTTGCCAACATTAAATGTGTTCCTCTCATGTGTTTTATTATTGGGCATTTGAAGATAACGCAGTCTCTCTTCCCCAGAGAGTAGCACTCCTGGTTGCAACAGATATCGATGCCCTCTGCGCATGTAAAGTCTTGCAGGTAAAGTATTGCTGTGCTACTGAAAAGTATCCCTGTTCATTGTAGTATGAGCACCACGGGAGAATGCTTGATAGAGACTCGTTGGAAAGGTGTATGGCTTCTTGAGAAACAGTAAATGATAACAACATTTGACAATAACGCAGCCTATTTCACCCTAAACTCGGGTTTACTAATGCATGAATTGCAAACAAGCTCTATTGTGATATGGTAAGAATTTATGTTCTTTTGTCAATGGCTGGTTTGGTGTTCTGAAACGAACTGACTAGAATGGTATTCCTGGCAATTTTGTTAGTTGTGCACACTCTTTTCCAGGCCCTGTTCCACTGTGACCAGGTCCAGTACACACTGGTACCAGTTACAGGCTGGCAGGACCTCGGTACTGCCTTCCTGGAGCACAAAGAGCAGGTAATGAAGCTTGTTTTAAATAACTAAGCGTTTACAATTTCTTTATGAGTGAACAATCAGGCGAATAATGGTTTGGATGGTAATGTGTTTATGTTTTTGCTGTAGTTTCGGTATTTTGTTCTTTTGAACTGCGGAGCCAATGTCGACCTTCTGGAGATGTTGCAGCCAGATGACGATTCCATCTTCTTCATCTGTGACACTCACCGGCCCGTGGATGTGGTCAATGTTTACAACGACTCCCAGGTGGCCAAAATACTGTTTATAGAATATAATGGTATCCACTGTTCTGCATGGCATTATTAATAGAGCAGGGAATAAGCAAAATCTGAGACAACTTTTTTCTGCATTAAGTGTAAATTCTTTCTTCCTCATATTTTTTTTATTTGTTTGCACAGATTTACTATTGTGGTCAGTCTGTTACCTACTTTAAGTATTTATGTATACATTTGGTATTGGTCCATTTATTACCTAGGCTTGTAAAGCCCTACAGGTGTAGGTTTGGATTGTTAAGCTGTCTCTTTTTCCTCAGATAAAGCTGCTGATCAAACAGGACGATGACCTCGGCGTCCCATCCTATGACGACATCTTTCGCGATGAAGACGAAGAGGCGGATGACTCTGGGAATGAGAGCGACGGCGGCTCAGAGCCTGCTGGGAAGCGCAAGAGATATGATGAGGTGACCAGAATTGAGGGAAGAGTTTGATACTTGGGCTTTATTTGTATACATTGCTAAAGGTGTTTACAGTTCTATAATCATGTAACCTTTCAGGGGGCGGTTGAGAGGAGGATTGAAAGACAACGAGCAAAGAGGGAATGGGAGGCACGGAGGTAAAGTGTTTTTTAATTTTATGAAAGCTAAAATGTAGCCTTCTCTGGAATGATGGCTAACTTTAAATTCCTCCCACAGACGAGAGATACTGTTCGACTATGAGCAGTATGAATACCACGGGACATCTGTGAGTTTTTAAACATTTATAGACATCCAAACTGAAAGGGGACCTGATTATTGCTTGTTTAAATATTGTAAAAATATTAAGTAACATTGTTTTTTTTGGTCAGGCTTCCCTGGTAATATTTGAACTGGCGTGGGTCTTGACGAAAGATAATAAAGACATGCTCTGGTAAGTGGCTTCCAAACAAGGAAAAGGTTTTTAGAAAAGAGAAGACATGCCTGTGGTTTTTTCATTGAGAGAGCATTTTGTTGTCTTTCTACAGGTGGGCTGTAATCGGACTGACCGACCAGTGGGTTCATGACAAAATCACTCAGTAGGAATTATTTTTTTATATACATTTAAATCACTGGGTTCGGTCTGAGATGATGCAATTTTTGTACCTTAATGTTTGGTGATTTTTATTTTTCTTACAATGAAATATGCGTTCTGCGTTTAGCATGAAGTACGTCACAGACATCGCGACCATGCAGCGCCACGTTTCCCGCCACAACCACAGAAATGAAGACGAGGACAACTCCCTCTCCATCGACTGCATGAGGATCTCCTTTGAATACGAGTATCCTTTTTGCCGCCCCTCTTGCCATACACTGAATCCCACAGAGTTGCATAACAATCGTGCAAGATGCATCCATACCCGTACTACATAAATGTCTCTCTTGCTCTTTCCCTTACAAATGTTAATTTCCTGTGTTCTCCCTAACCATATGCTACAGTCTTCGTCTCACTCTCTACCAACACTGGTCCTTGTTTGAAAGCATCTGCAACTCCACTTACACCTCCTGCAACTTCAAGCTGTGGTCTCTGAATGGGCAGAAGAAACTGCAGGAGTTTCTGGCTGACATGGGGTACGTCTCAGTTTCGTTGTGATTTAATATCTACTCTGATTCAGATTTGTTTTTGAATAATTTTGTATTGTTTTTCCAGACAATGTTTTGCTCTTTTCATGTGGTTTCCCTTGTTCAGCTCTTTTTACTGTAGTTTTACACAAACAGGGCTTCATAAAGCTTGATTAAATGATGTATTGAGGGAATGTTTGAATCTAGTGTAAGCCATGTTTTTTTTCTTTCCAGTCTACCCCTGAAGCAGGTGCGACAGAAGTTCCACTCCATGGACATGGTCATCAAAGAGAACCTAAGGGACGTCATAGAGGAGTCATCCAACAAATACGGGTACGGGTTGGACCAACACAACGGTTATATTGAATTATTCCTTGCAAGTTGTTTATTCACATGGCCTCACACTGCTTGCTAGAGTATGCAACTTATTTTTTAAGCATCATTTTGCTTTAATTCTCTTTTATATACCAACCGCAGTCCAATAAATAAAATGATCTGACTAAATAGAAGGATATTCGGTATTTGTGGCTGTTTTAGGCATGCCTACCCAGCTACCCGCCGCATGCACTCTGCTAGTGCGCTCATTGCTGACGATCTGAGTCCTCAAGCAGGCTAGGAAGACCTATTTTTAAAGCTAGCGAGCTAGTCATGTGTTTTAGGGGAGTGGCTTTGGAAGGAGGCCTGATCTGAGGGGTGGGATTTTGGATGCTTTCAAAGTCTAGCTTACTCTGGCTGGCTTTTCCGAATTGCCTACCCTAGCTTTAATACCCCTTTTTTCATATCAAAATGTCCCTGGCAGCATGAAGGACATCCGTATCCAGACGTTTGGGGTCCACTTTGGGTTCAAGAATCGCTTTCTGGCCAGTGATGTGGTGCACGCAGCCGCTGCCTTGCTGGAGAGCACGGAGAAGGACGAGAGTGCCAGTGACAACTTCATCAAGGCCCTCGACTGTCTGTCTAGGTCGGTTCCATAGATAGAGTTTTGCTTCTGAAATGGAGGAGCGAGAGATCATTCTGATAATCTGTAATTCGTTTGGACCGTTGGCATGGCAAGCAATGTAAAAAAAAAAAAAAAAAGCTCTTGAATTTAAGCACCTATGTCAACCAAGCATGACTAAACCCTTTCATTTCGTATAATGGGTCTCTTATTGCTCTTTGAAGGAGTAACCTGGAACGTCTTCACCTGGGCATTGACCTGGCTAAGAAGAAGCTGATCGCCATCCAACAGACTGTGGCCAGCTGCATCTGTACCAACCTCATCCTGTCCCAGGGTCCCTTCCTCTACTGCTACCTCATGGAGGTACCCCCATGTCTTCCCACACGCCTTCTACCCCCACGTCTTCCTACACGCCTTCTACCCCCATGTCTTCCCACACGCCTCCCTACCGCCACGTCTTCCTACACGCCTTCTACTTTGGCTGTTTGAGGTGCTTTTTTTCTTCCCAATTTTAATGCGCGCTACTAAACTGTTGATTCCTCCTCATGCCTCATAAGGGAACTCCAGATGTGCGTCTCTTCTCCAAACCCATGGCCTTGACGCTGCTGTGCAAGTATCTCCTGAAAGCTTTTGTGAGCTCTGTAAGTACCACACAGACATTCAGAAAATGGGTTGACACAGTCTGACTCCGGGCAATGAGCATTGGGTAGATGTTTATAGTCGTGGGAAAAGTAAAAAGGTGTGGCCTGCGATTCTTGAACACTTTATATAGAATGGAGGGCTGGGCCGTGTAGTTCATCCCTCTAACGTCACACGTTTGTGAGTTTCACTGGGCGGAGAGGATGGACGAGGTCAACTGGTTCCACTCGTATTCACTAACAATGATAAGATCCGTATGAATTCAGTGGCCTCTCTGACCCTCTGTGCTGCGTGTCGCCAGACGAGGAACAAGCGTTGTAAGCTGCTGCCCCTGGTCATGGCCGCCCCGCTGGACACGGAGAAGGGCACCGTCATCGTCCTGGGGATCCCACCGGACTCTGACACGTCAGACAAGAAGAAGTAAGATCGCTCAGAAGGGCAGGGTCACGGGGTGTTCTCTCGTACAACATGGGGTCTTTTCAGAATGTACGTTTTTATCGGAAAGCTGAAGGTCCGAATATCTTCGATATTGAAATGTTTTGTCAGTTGTTTTGGGATACCTGCCTAACAGAATTTCTATTGAGGTTGAAATGTTTTTGGAATCTATAGATTTTAGTTTATATTTAAATGTGTTAACTCAGTCTTGATTTCTGTTTTTGTCTTCTAGTTTCTTCGGCCGGGCTTTTGAGAAAGCTGCAGAGAGCACAAGCTCCAGAAGCCTCCATGACCACTTTGACACTTCTAGTAAGTGATGCTGTTGTCTTTTATCATCGTTATTAAGTGTTATATATTGTCACAATGCGATATGCATTCTAATGAAAAGATTAAGGCTTAAAAGTTAATCAAATATATATTATATCCTACATCTTTTATTGTATATGCTTTATTTTTGCGCAAGTGATTATTGAGAGCAGCTAAATGTTTCTATTGGCTAAGGATTCAAAGTTGCAGAGCATTGCATGACTATGCCATCCACTTGGTGTGTGTCCTTGCTTGTGACTTTGGGTGCTGCTCTGTGTTGGCCACAAGGGGGCAGGCAAGCTGTCCCCTTCCTATAACGGTCTGGAAACTCAATTATCAAGGTTAACCTCCAGGGTTCATCCCAATTATCCAGACTTTTGAAGCCTGTCTTGTAACTGGCATTAATATTCCAATGCACATACACAAATCACTCAGGCATGCTATATCTTCATCAAAGAAAATCCATCCTTACAACTACCACTTTTATTTCGAAAATCATATTTTTCCTGACTTAGAAAGAAATTGTAAACAAAAAGCTTATTGCTTTTGCCACAGTCATGCAATAAAAAACACAGGCCACAGTTTCCATAATTGGACTTCTCTTCTGCCTTCCAGTCATTGAGCTGAAGATGGAGGACAGGACCAAGTTTCTGGATGCACTGATCACACTCTTGTCATGAGCACCTGAAACATCATAATAAGGATATTAATTGGAGATTGGTTAAAGAACGCTTATGGTAATTGTAGCTGGTGACCAGAAGATGTTGGTTTGTCACGTGTATGCAATGTTGTCACATCAGTTTTAGGTTTTTGTCTGTGTATATTGTACAGTGTGTTTTATCCTTCTCCCTTTTAAGTGTTTTAATCATGCTTTTAAGTAATTTGTATATAAGGTGCTTAATAAGTTTCTCTGTGAATATTAGTGTCATCTGCCATGTGTGTTCGGTTTAATAAATTACATTTAAATAAACTAAGTCTGAGACATCTTGGTTTTAAGTGATTTAATGATCCATCATCTCAACCTTGCTCTAGCTTGGTCAGAAATTACAGATCTCTTTGCAGTCACATTTACCGTTAAATCCATGAGAATATATTTGCATTACCCCATTTTTATTTTCAGTAAACATTTTCTGACATTCAACAAATGCTCAGATTTTTTCAGACCTAAATAGAATCCACCTTTGCTTCAGGTCATTGAGGTGTGCTAGCCTTTTGTACATACGTATAGCTATCAGTATGGTATGTTTATGTACTTAGGCTTACTGCTCCTTTGATTTCATTGTCATGAATAGAGAATCTACCTGTGCCGTTTCTTATATTAATGAGAAACGGCATGATGTCTTCTGTGTGGGATGAAGGTTCGCTACAACTGAAGGATAGAATAAGTGACATGCCTGTTTACCTAGCCTAGAGTAGTAATATATAATCTATTCTCTGCATGCTTTTTGTTAGTGTGAATGCTGCATCAGTAGATCACTAGATGTTGAAATGTTATTATTTTTCTGCCCCTTTTTTGGTCTTCTTTTTCTGCATTCTGTCAGCCACAGAAACCATTCAAGCAATCTTCAGCAATTAAAGGACATTATGGCTTAGTGTTCAATGTTTTTTCTACATTATTTTTATAATGGAAGTTGATGGGCGGACAGTGAGTCACACAGTCACACACGCGTGTATGTCTGTCACACACAGACATACACGCACGCAAACACACACACACAGTTCTTCTCCTCTTGCAATTAATATTGTTTACTCAAATCCAACTTAAAACTTTTGAACTCACTACTACTACTACTTCCAGTTCTGCAACTCTGCATCCATGAGGATATTCAGAAATTCTAGATTTTTGAAAACACTTGAAAGGTCAAGTTTGTCCATTCACTACATTGCTTACATGTTCTAATCACTGAAGCATTCCACTGTTTTTACAATTGCTCCTGAGTAAGCCAAGTGATTGTATTTACTAAGACGTGGGCTTAAATGTTTCCCTTGAGCTCTGTCTTTCGATGTGGGCCAAAGGTGAATCTGTGTCCTTGGCCCACATAGGAGGAGAATGTAGGCCATGCTTCCTGGTGCTGATGTGAGCCTGGTGCAGAGCAGAGCTGGAAGGGTGGGATCCTGCCTAATTAAGGCCCTTATCGCCCCTGGATCAGGATTTAGTCGCGACCCTCGGTGCACTGGACGCTTGAGTTGCTGCACAGGAAAGGCTGAACTCTGTCCGCCACAGAGAAGAGGGAACATGCTGATAGCGTGATTGTGTTGAAGCGAGGGAAGCTATTTGTTATCATCAGCATTCTGTTTGTTTGTGTGTGTGCGTCATATGTGTTGAATGCCTGATACAAATTCAGAAGAATGATATAATCATACTGGAACATTGTCTGTGACATAATTTCATTGGATGCAGTTTATTGTCACTGTAGACTGTACAATGGAATTTGTAAAGGTTTTATGGACCACACTGTATAAATATTATTATGATATTCATAGGATACATCCATTTATAAAATAAAGGCTGGCATTTCAGTTTTATTTTTATTGACTCCCTGCATTCCCGAATGAACAATTTATGTAACTCTATATTGGAGGCTATGGGGAGATGGTTAAAAGCGGTACTGTTTTATCTTGCATGAACAGCACATCTTTTACGAGTATGAGTTTCTTGAGTCATCCGTGAACTACAAGAATTGTATTTGAGGAGGTGAAATGAAAAGTAAATGTGAGCAGTAAATAACAATGAATAAAAGGTAAAGCCCCAAGATAACCTCTGTTTATCCAGAGCTGTCCAGTAAGGGTAGCTTTAGCAAAATACGTTCTGCTTTGACTCATCCATTAACCTACACTCACAAATTAGATAATCATAGATAAATGGATACAAAGTAATATATTCATTTGTGAAGTTTATCTTAATTATACTCTTTTAACCTTTGTGTCGTGTTCGTCTCTCCCCCCTTACTTTGGTGCTCCCAGTCAAATTTGACCGGCCTTTTTTAACTGCCCTTACATTAAAAAAAAAAACATTGATCATTACCAAATTTTATTGAACTCCCTTTTAACCTGTAAACAATGTCTCAGACTACTGGTTTACATGAATAACTGCAGTGAATAGACACAGAAATTAAAGTTGTATTCCAAAATTAACATTTATTGTAAAAAAAAGACAAAAATGTGTGTGTGTGTGTGTGTGTGGGTGTGTGTGTGTGTGTGTGTGTGTGTGTGTGTGTGGGTAAGAGATGAGACGGGTCTTTTGCAGAACTACTACTCCTTCCTCCCCCTGGGTGAGGCCCCTGTACACGGGTAAGGACGGA
>OOFH01046399.1:1700-12789 GCA_900323355.1 Merlangius merlangus
ATGAGGCCATGTCTAGCAAGCTAATTTGATTAGCAAATGGAAGAGGCGATAACACGTTCCATATGCTACAGGGATGGTGATCGCCATATTTCATCGAGGTGCGTGCTCTCATCCTCCACATGGGGGATCCTATAGCAGTAAATCATTGCCGGTGTGGGGTGCCGTTTGCAACTCTTCTCAGCCGCCCCATCATAGCAGTCATTCCTCATTATCTGAGTAAGAGGAACTTAATGAAACAGCGTTAATGACAGACAGGGGGGCAGAGGTTGCTCAGCTTTTTCTAAAACCATCAAAAATAAATGAAAACCTTCAACGATCCCAAACTAATTCTATTGCTATATACGTTTTCCTCTTGTCCTTGTTTTGGGTCATCATGTTGTAATGGCAAACTATCACTGATGTATCATCCTGCTTCCAATAAATGTCTGAGAACATTATTCTATTGTTTTTTTGCCTTGACTGAAACATTGATTATTCTTTTACATGTTTGTATAGTACAGACTTTGATGTAGACATGGGTTAAATTAGGTTTGTAGGCCATCTTAAAGTACCAATTTATTACCAGGGCCACTGATATATTCAGTTGAAGTTAAATCAGAAGCATTTGTCTTAACTGTCACTGTCTGACCCACAAGGTCCCAGATCAATTAGAAGGTAATGCCAAAAAACGATTGACCCATCAATCACTAGGCAGTCCTTTTAAATGTGCCCCTTGTGAGGCATTTACAGCTTGTGTGACACAATGTTTATCATGCTACAATATAATCATGATTTATTTGTAACAAGTTCTAGAGCCATTTGTGTTAGAATAAGATCTTAATCTCAACATTCATCCATTTACAGACTTCTCAGTTGGTTTGAAATGATTGTTTTTTATTGCAGAGAGAGCAGTCCAGTTCATTGCCATAAGCCATAATAAGGAGATTAATGCAGAAAATGGCTTCATAATCACTTGCCCTCACTCTAAAAGTTTGTCAGTAATTGTCCGTAAGGCCAGATAAACACAACCATGTCCACTGTGCTTGGAACAGCAGGGTAGTGTTCAAGAGTCGCTTCACACAATACCAATGGCAGTTTACCAGTGAATGTGATCGCAGTGTTATGTATTACATGGTAACACAGAATTGTGCTGTAGGATTTTCTTTACATTAAAGTTGTAATGCAGAACATGAGGTACAACAGCACACTGAAAAAGGAAATACAGCACTCGTAGGATTGTAGCATAGGCTTAGCACATCACACAGGGATAGAGTTGCCAAAAGCAATATTTTGTATACCACAATTCATAGCAAAGTAGAAATGTCAAAGACCAAAGACCAAAAGAGAGGAAAAATAACCCATATGGAGGGGCCGATGTATTTGGAAGATGAGCAGCTAGGATTCAAATTTCACTCATATGACATTTTATTAATCTAAAACATAAAGTATAAAACAAGCCTTTGAAATATTTCACTTGTCTGACATGAATTGCAGTATATCCTTCTCTAAGTGAGAGCCAAACAGAGCATGGCATTGCAGGGGCCAACCGCCTGGTCCAGCTGCATCTCCATTAGGATATGATGGGAACCTTTTCCAGGTAGTTAAAACACTACAGGCCCTCCAGGTAAGCACTCGGAGTACAGCAAAATAAACTGATTCTACCCCACCCATCAAGTATTGGGTTGGTTTGAAAGGGTGGAACCATAAATTCGAAAATCAGAATCACTTAATATTTTCAAATCAAAGCCAACTTCAGACTGTGGAGTGTATACACTTCCTTTATTATAGAAACAGGTGGGGAATTACATTCCCCCCTATTTAATCCACCAATCACAACGCTCTACAAACTGCGTCCGGCCCCACCCGACACCTTCAACCGAAGCAGTGACATTTCATGGTTGCTATTTGACTTTATAATGACTTAAAGTGCTTTAGCTCCCTCCTCTTACCTGGGAAGTAAATGTTTGGCCCAACGAATGACCTCATCTTCTGATATTTTTCTTTCTTTATCCTGACCGGTGCCCAAAGATTTTTTCAGCGATGAGGTCACTAATTAACGAAAACAAATTATGGACCAACAAGAGATTATTCCAGAAAGTCCCTGTTACTGGCTAAGAAATACAAGCTTTTAATCATCTATCGCTTTGATGAACGACACGCGAGAAAAACAAGGTAAATCAAATCAAAGCAAGAGCAAACCCACCCCCAGAACAGAACCCCGGGGTGATTAAGCACGCAGGGCAGGGCGGCACAAAACAAACTACTTCACAGTTTGATGCGAGTGGGAATAAAATAAAATGGATTGGAGTGGAACCTCTTCATGAACAGAATGTTAACAATGTGGCAAACACATAGGTGTCGGGGAGGGAGGAAATAAAGATAACAAATCAATAAAACATTGGTTTAATCAAATTTTGATGTGATTTGGGAAATAAAATAAATTCAATAGGGGTTGATTCAGGTAAAAACTGAAATGTTAACAAGATGAAAAAATACTGGTGTCGGAAAGTGCTGCAATAAAAATATCTTCAACGCCAAAGTAGTATTGAACTTAAGTAAAATTTTGACGTGAAGGGGAGAAGAGAAAAAATGATGGTTGGTTTCATCGGGAAGGGAGGAAATGGAAAGAACTGAACAATTGAAATGGAATGAGTGTACTGGGCTTCTAAATGGAAAAAGGCGAGGGTACCACGCGGCGCAAGCCTCACTCCTCCATCAGTGCTCCACCCTTCCTCCCATCTTCATCCTCCTCCTCCTCATTCGCACTCGTTCTCCCGCAGCACGTTGAACATGTTGACAGTGAGGTTCCCGGGGGGCACAGCCTCCTTCTTCCTGGACTCCCTGAACCCCTCGTCTTCGTCGTCACCGTCTCGGTCCTCGTCGTCGTCCGCGTCCCGGTCCCTCTCCTCCTCCTCCTCCGGCTCCGTGCTGGACTCCTCGAGCTCCTCCTCTTCCTCCCGCTCCCCGGCCTCGTCGCCCTCCGTCCGTCCCTGCAGGGCGATGATCTCCGGCAGGTCCGGGTGGTTCTCCCAGTGTCCTGCGGGACGTTAAATAATAATACTGCTGCTGAGGCTGCTTTATGACTCCCCTAAGCAGGATGGATCCAAGTCCTCATGGTGAAACACGGCCCTCTCTATCTTACGTCTTACCCTTCAGGCAGCTGTAGCCGGGGGGACGCAGACAGAGAGACAGCCTTCCGTCCACAGCCAGCCTCAGGAGGCTGTTGGCGGCGCGGTACACGTCATTTCGAGCCGCCTTCGCCGTCTTGTAGCATCTCTTCTCTGCCCAGGCTAGATAGCAAGCCCACATCACAATGTATGGGATTAGGCCCGCAGCAGAAGATCAACAGCAGTTCTAATAGTCAGGAGCAGAAGTATGGCTGAACATGGTTAGAGATTAAATGTAAACTAGAACCGACAGGAACTGACTGTCAACTAACTCATGTCCAGTCTTCATTATGGTGTGATGCCCCAAACGCCTACATGGTGATCATAGGAAATGTTTTTGAATTAAATAACTCTTTGGTGCAGCCATCATGGATTTACACACAGCTAGTGAGGTCCCCAGAGGGATTCACGTTGACGGCACACAATCTATACAGCAATACACACGGCCGTGAAATTGTCAGGGAAAAAACAATCCAAATGTTCACAGAAAGAAGGGTTGCTACTGCATTGCTCCAGGGTGTATTACAAGAAGCTGACGTGAATGAATGATTTTGCTTTCTAAATTCATGCCTCCTAAATTAGATTGACTAACGAACTCGTAATAACTCAGCCTGACATCGTCGATGGTAGCCTCTATCCGTATCGTCTTTCAAAGTTGGAATCCAGAAGCAAACAGTATTTCATCTCTTTCTACTGTGCGTTTCTGTTCCAGATCAATATCTGGGTCGGGATTCCTTCTTCATTTTATTTGTTTGCGCTTTGTGCCTTAAGGACAGAGCGTGATGACAGACTGGAGAATGGATTGAAATAGAGCAGGATGACATGGTGCATCTCAAATCTGGGTCTTTTCCGGGCATCTTGCCCTCATGGTCAGCCGCCATAGTGGGCGTCTCTTTAACCCTCCTCCTTTACCGAATAGCTCTGTGTTTCGACGGGTAAAAAGAAATGGCGCTCCCTTACCCTCACACACGTCCCAGGCGGTCCAGCTGGGCTCCGGTTTGACGTAGTCCCCCAGGCTGTGGTGTTTGGGGGCGTCCTCCAGGCTGGGATGCTTCAGCTTCAGCAGGGAGAGGAAGCTGGTGCGCTCACACAGGTACCCCACCGAGCTGTAGGGCTCCTGCAGCTGGGACACCGGGTAGATGCCCGCTAGGATCTGCACGCCAGCGGGAACAACACATGCCCAATCGGCACAGGAGGGAGATCAATGACAGCCAGCAGGAAAAGACAGGAACAGACTTAAATGCTTTGATTAAAAGTATAACAGTGCATTCATGGATACAGCCATGCATACCTTAAATCCCAAGGTTTATCTTGACATACTGCTTAACATTCACACACTCAAAAACACACTCAACAAGCAAGGGCTGCCAGAAGTCCCCTGTGTACGCACCTGTAGCTGTTTGTCCACCCGGGAAGGAAAGACCAGGCCGGGACAGTCGCACAGTTTGACCGTGGGGGTGAGGTAGTAGGTCTGGAAGTATTTGGTGTGGCCCGGGGTACGAGAGACGCTGACCACCTTCCTTCCAACCAGGCTGTTGATCACAGAGGACTTGCCGACGTTCGGAAAACCTGGAACATTTTTTTTAAAAGATTTCCTTCATACTCATATCCGTTAGGCAGGAGGTCTCATCGCTAGTAAGTCTCATCGAAGATACTTAATACGAAAATGACTCATAGCGGAGTAACAAGTCAGATCCATGTTATTAAGGAACAGATAGGATTTAGGCATCTTACAGACGGATACTTACCGGTTGGCTGTGAACATTGGAGATTGAACCCAGTACCTTCCGGCTTGGGGTCGAACACTCATAGTCACCGCCCCCATCCCACCGCCTATACTAAGCCCTGACAAGATGTTTTCAGGTTTAACCGCACGTTGGCCAAGGGATTGTGTACCTATGCAGCCCAGTGTGAGAATTCCATCCTTGTACAGTTCCTCCGAGGGCCTGCTCATCTCCATCGCCGCATCACTCAGGTGCTCCATCAGCACGGTATCCAGCGCATCCCCTGCTGGCTCCCCGTCTGGTCGCTCGGCAACAGCATCTCGATTGATCTTCTTCTCCCAGCTGGCCAGGTCAACTATGGAGAGAGTGGGCAACGTTGAAAGAGGTGATAAATGTCAAAATGCCGGTTTAGGAAAGTGCTCCATTTATTCAGATGACCTATAGATGCATGCATTACGAGAACGCACTTTATTATTTTAACTACATTATTGTGAAATGGGACTAGATAGTCTGTGATTCAGGTTATTGTAATGTCGCGACTCAGCTTTAGAGCGCTGGGTCTTAATGGCTGCATTACAGTGGAACGATCCAATGCTCTGGTGGTAAAAGGCTGCTCCAAAAGGAAGGCCACTACATTCACGGTGATTAGATCCACATTACTAACCATTTCTCAAATAAGTTAAGTTATAGCTTGAAATTACGGCAGATATATAATCCCATTAGGGTTGTGTCAATATATGGCCAGCTGCAGTCTGCACCGCCACGGTGAGAAAATGACTTCCCCCTCTGATCAAACCCGCATGAGGAAGAGGCCACACCTTTTCCAGCCGTGATCTCCCGACAGGCCTTCATGATATCTGTAGGGCCTCCAGCCTGGCCACAGCCAGCTTTCTTCCTCAGCCTCTTTTTCTGAAGCACTAGAGAGCAAGACAAGGAGAAGCAACCAAAGTTAACAAAATAACTACGCCTCTACAAAGACCTGACGAAATCCCATGAAAGAACTTGGATTGACGACCGTGGCAGAGAAACTTCAATATCAGAGATTGAGTAACGTTTGTAACTATAATTAATTGTGACTGAATCAAAAGAGAACAGGAGTTTATTTGAGGACAGCAGGACGTCACTAGAGGCAGACCTATTCACAAGTTGGCCAATATGTGCTTATAAAATGATCCGTAGGATATTCATTCAAGAATCCCCTATGGTTTTATACGCTGACGATTCTACACTATACTATTCTGCATCTATGCTGTAAACTTAAGTCCGTTCTGTCACAAGATCTGAAAGCAGTGGTCAATTAGGTTACTGCAAATAGACTTGTTTTAAATCTATCAAAAACTGTCAGCATTGTCTTTGGATCTCGGCATAATGTAGCCAGTCAGCCTATGCTTGATCTGCAGATTTCTAGTCTAGGCAAGTTAAAGCTTCTGGGACTTTCTATTTGTAACATTCTGTCCTGGACTGATCATGTTAGGCAGATAGTTTCCAAGATGAGTAGGAGCATTGCTACGGTCCGGAAATGTGCCACCTACTTACAAGCTACTTTACGGAGACAGGGTGTTCAAACATTAGTATTATGCCATCTCGACTATTGTTCTGTTATTTGGGCCTCTGCCTCTAAGACTGACTTAAGCAAACTACAAACTGTACAAAACCGGGCTGCTAGACTTGCTCTTGATAGATCTTACAGATCAAATGTAGATCTGATGCATTATGATCTCAAGTGGCCTAAAGCTCTTGATAGGTTATCCATCAGGTCCTTGATATTTATTAAGAATGGAATTTCCACTCATGTTCCCAGAGCTCTTTTTTAATGAAATTGGTTTTTGCTCTGATGCTCATTCATACGGTACTAGATCTGCAACAGCAGGGCTAGTTGTGCTCCCACACTGTCGGAGTAATGCAATGAGGAGGACATCCTTCTATAGGTCCATTTCTTTGTGGAATATACTCCCTTCGCACATTCGTGTTATACCTGTGAAGAGGGAATTCAAGAGGCAAATTAAATCCTATTTTTATTTATGTTAAATATGAACTCGAGACTGACTTGGCTTGGCGCTCAATGAATTATGTTTTGATGAAGGTGTTTACGCACTGAGGCGCCCAGATGCCCATTTTTTCTGTTGCTATGCATTTGTAATTTTGTCACTACTTTTACTGTATTTGAGTGATGATTAATTGTTTGTATGTTCAGATTTTAATTGGACCTCAGGAAGACTAGTCTGCCGCTTCTGCGACAACTAATGGGGATCCATAATAAACAATAAACAATAAACAGATCATTTGGTGTCGCTGGAAATTTCACAGATAAAGGACTGACTAAATAGCACATTGAAACAAGGTTATTTGCACGCTTAATACAACACCAATTGATCTGAAAACATATCAGGGTATTCTCAAAGGAACGTAATAGTGACACTTAAACAGGTTTTATTTGACCAACACTTCCAAAAGCAAGGAAAAAATATCAGTAGTAAGTTCAGTGTGGAGGAGGTCAGTGGCTTTCGGATCTACTCTGGTCCACTGGTCCGAGACCAACTCTGTTAAGGCTTCAATGTGAAGCGGGCTGCACACCAGAACCGCCAAGTACTGCACAATGTCGTAGTAGAAAGATCAACGTGTGAAAAACCCATTTTAGGTCTTGTTCAGTGTTGAATATACTGGGTGGGAATAGATGAGGGTTTGAGCAGTGATGGAAATTACAGTGCGGCTGTATGGCATTGCGATGAGCGTGCAGTGATTGGGAACCGGACTCACTTTAGCTCCAATTAAGGAAAAAAGTGGCCTGCATATTGTGCATATGTTTTGGCGAAAATACAACACAGAACCAGCAATATGCAAGAGTTTGTGGAGAAAACACAATGCACAATCTTAACTGGAATCTATTGCCTAATTCCCAGCAGCCGGTTATTTATAATAGATAGAGCTTCATGATATATTCTGCACAAGCGGAGATCATTTTATGGTGATAGAGGATAGTGATTCTGGCACTGTTCTTCCTACTTAGCCTGCTCGGCAGACTAATTGTACTCAGGCCTACGCATCCTCTACTCACCCAAAGTCAGTCAAGAGATTCCATCTTTGTCTCCTCCTCACATAACGAGACTTTGCTACGGTTTCACAAAATCCAATGATCCGTAGTATCATATTAACCTAAAGTTGCAATGCCGAATATTGAGCCCGTCATAAATAGATGGTGGGAGACTTTAAGAATTAAAAAACAAAATTGTTCAGGCCACTCCGACCCCACAAAACTATCGTAGGTCCGCAGACGGGTGGTGGGTTCTAGGAGTGTCGAAAGCAGGTTTCTTGTAAGCAAAGAGAGAGCTAAGGGCTGGCTATCATTTCATATTTCTAGCATTTATCAGTCCTCACGTACTGGTCTCAACGCATCACACACGTTGAGCACAGCGGGTCTAAAATGAACTGCCACAGCTTAAACCATTCTGGGTCTATGGTCTGTACAACAAATCTAATGAAATAGAAGTGGCAATAACTTCAGATTTGAAGCTATTCCCCCCACGGTGGCGTGGTCGGAGGTCTCCCAACCCTTCCTCAAATGCTTCACCGCTTTCTTGATAGGAAAATGGATTGGGTCACACAGTCTGCTCTTTCAAACTAGTTGTACATAATGTACATGTGCAGGAGGGCTGGAGACCTGGAACTGCAGCGGACACTTACTGGACAGAGTGGCCGTGTTTACATAGATAGATATATTTTTTTTATTTGGGTTAATTATATTATCTGTTCAAACTGATTAATTTGAGATGATTTATTTTTGAAAATGTATATTTTGATAATGCAGAGAATACATTTGTTTATCCACATTTATCATACTTTAATTAATCATATATATAGGCTATATGGCAAAAAGGCAATGTGGGTCAGGTTCTTTCCAACCCCCATAGAGCCCTTGCTGTGCCCACCTGTGGTGTAGGCCTGCCCGGGGTGGGAGGTGAAGCAGACCGTGAGCAGGTGGGGGAACTGGGAGGCCAGGTAGTGTTTCCAGGCGATCACTAGCGGCGGGGGACACAGGTCAGCCTTGTTGAGCACCAACACCACCTGCTTGCGCAGCTCCTCGGTGATGTAGCTGTACAAGGTGGGGGGGAACTGCAGCACCTGGGGGGGCCGTGCAATTGAGAGACGGTCAACTAACAGACTGTGGGAAACACAGGCAGAGGACACGACATGAAGCGCTTTCTATGAGGCATGGATTCATCTCTTCAGTCTGTGTTATTCTGTAAAGTCCCCCTGACTGCTCTCGGTAAAACACGGTGAGATCGAACACAGAGGAAGAAAATCTTAACATGTAGAACTGAAACTAATAGAGAGCCATTTCTGGAGACATTTCTTGAAGCTGGTTGCAGTTAAAAGTCGGACGCTATCTTAAGTTTCTTATATCCTTTTACCACCAGAATTTGATACCAGAAAACACAGTTGTTCTAATTAACTTTTCTGTCTGTTCTAGCGTGTTGCGGTGACTGGACTGGATGCCTGGACTCTCCTCATGGTTAACCGGCCAGGACCCCATCACTTTTTAATATATTATGTGCATGTATTTACCTGTATGTCAATTATGGCACCCATTGCACTCCTGACCATCCCTGGAAGAAGGGATCCCCTACAATGCGTTTCTTCTCAAGATTTCTTCCTTGCTAATTTCAAGGGAGTTTTTTCTTGCCCGTGTGGGGGCTTGGGTAAAGGGGGGGGTGTCATATTGACCTGTTAAGCCCTTTGAGACCGTAATGGTGATTAAGGGCTATACAAATAAAATTGAATTGAATTGAGTAAACAGACAGTGGAAAGCAGAACGGAGGCCAGTGGACACATTAGCTGGCTTTAGGGCCTGTGTCCACGTAGCGTTGTTCTCTAGCGGAAGAGCACTAGCCAGGCGCTGGGGAGCACTGGGATGACGCGCTAGTTGTATGTTAGACTAGCCCCGCCCCATTTTTTTTTTGTAATATCTAACATCTAAAAAGAGCCCTCATTGAGGGGTGTTTTACGAAAGCTATTTGATGCCACCTAGTGGTGCCAAGACAAACCATCGAGACAGACCAGGTCACTGTTTACTTACCGGATGCCTGATGTCCACGATGAGCAGGATTACATCAGACATCTCTAGCACCCTCCACAACTGCCTCCATGTCTAAAAACACAATGGGAAGAAAGGCCCATTAGTCAAAATCTCCCTCGGTTTCCATGGCAGAACAGAAGTGGATAAATCAACCAACCATCATGAGTTGCAGTGTGCACCCGTAAGCACCCCGAAGGGTAAGGCCTGGACATGTGGGGCTTAAGAGCCTCACATCATGCGACTCACCTCCAGATTGTGCTCAAAGTGGCTGAGGCAGCCCGGGGGGTTTCTGGAGTGCAGGTCGTCCAGGTACTCCCGGTAAGACTTCTCCTCTTTCCTCAGCAGCTGCTCGCGGGTCATGTCGTAGGTCCACGATGGTCGTCTTGGGATGCCAAGACCTGCCACCGAATAATTGAGTTCCCGTTAAAGATCCCAGGGCATAACAATCTCACTATCTGAGGTTTTCTAACATTAATACGAGTTCCCCTAGCCTCCCCCAGTCGAAATTTCGTTGGGTGTAAAAACGAGCACTAGGCATTCGGCTCCGCCTTTGAAAAAACAAAGCTCAGAGGCTGTTTTGGAATGTTCCCCGTATGAAGTCATAAGGGGAGATGCCACCTCCCCGTTCTCTGCCTTGCCAGCCCAGAGAATTTGTCCCACCAATGAGCTACGGCCGTGCGAGCGCCGTGCGTGTGCGTGTGTGCGTGCGTGTCTTTCTCCACCACCGCAAAGCACCACCGCCTGGCAGCGGGCGGCGAAGTGATGTGGAAGTGGAAGAACCAGAGGCGTCGGAGAACCCGACGCAGTCGTTTGTGATTCATAATATCGTCTGGAGGCGAACACAGGTTTTGGCTGTGATAATATGCATTATATGATATGGATATCGATGTATTATATGATATTATTTAGATATAGAGCTCCAGGACTCTAACGCAAGTGTTGTATACTTCCTTGTTATCGTTGAGCCCCACTGCCTGCCGCCCGCTGCCGCGAGGCACCACCACCCGGCAGCGAGCAGCGTGCGGTTCAGTCTACTTTAGATTGATCTGGAAGTGGAAGAACCAGAGACGACGGAGAACCCGACACAGTCGTTTGTGATTCATAATATCGTCTGGAGGCGAACACAGCTTTTGGCCATGATAATA
>OOFH01046630.1:0-15291 GCA_900323355.1 Merlangius merlangus
CACTTATTTTTATTGCCTGAACCTCAAGTAGCTCAAAGAATTGCGTTATTGGGCATTATCAGGCAACAACACAAGTCACTCGAAAGCAACTGTGTCTGTGTAATCTTCTGTTGTTTGTCTCTGTAATCATTGACACCACTTAAATTGCATACGTTGGATCGGTGAAAGTCTTGCTGTTAATCACCTTGAGGCACACATAAGAAGATGTGGATCCTGTCACCTTGCTAGCTAGCTCTCTCTCTCTCTCTCTCTCTCTCTCTCTCTCTCTCTCTCTCTCTCTCTCTCCCTCTCCCTCTCCCTCTCCCTCTCCCTCTCCCTCCCTCCCTCTCCCTCTCTTAACTGCTGTGATACAACATACATTACACAGCAGGATGGATTTACACACCTCACAAGGCTGTAGAGAAAGGCATTCTGGGAAAACAGTCTACACATCAAACTTCTAAACTGCTTAGAGACACACACACACACGTTCCAAACTGCTAAAACTGCTCATATTTCTGATCCCGCCGCTATGACACCGGCGTGGCAGATTAACGGCGTGTCCTAATTCATTACAGTGGTCTCAACAGCCAGCTCTGCTCCTTAAGTGCTTCCCTATGTTCCAATAAATAATATCCGGACTGCTTTCACCTTGCCCGCCTCCCGCCTCCGCTGCCTGCGCTCAGACGCCCCTTACGTCGCCGTATCAACCAGTCCTTGCAAACCAATCAGAGTAATGGGAACAGACTCTGAGGAATAAACTGTTGTCTGGGTAGCGCCGCGGAGCCAACCAGAGAGAAGATTTATAAACAGCCAGGGTACGGGACGCCTCACCAGACCTCTGTGTCCTGGTGACGGGTGAGGTGCCACTACGGTTCAGACACGTTCAGACCTACCACCTCTCAGGCAGCAGTGGGAGGTTCCCAGGTTATACTGGTGATGTGTTTGCATTTACATTTAGGGCAATTAGCAGATGCTTTTATCCAAAGCGACTTACAATAAGTACATTTGTCAGAGGATTGTGAAACAATATATCGCTGTCGTATAGTAAGGATGTTCATAGAACTAAGTGCCAAGCACTAATAATCGCTAGGTTAACCCATTCCCTGTATGTAACAAAGATATCTAGGATAAGACCCTACACACAACTAAGTACTATAACCAAGTATGACACACAATAATGGCATACATTAAGTGCCAGAACACAGCCTGGGCGGTAGGCGTCCTCAACCCCTGCCTGCCTGCCTGCCTGCCTGCCTGCGTGTTACATTACTGTGCTTCACTTTGGATGAAATCATCTGCTGAATGACTAAATGAAGTGTAGAGTAGAAAAGGCAATTTGGCGGCGTGACCTGCATTGACACGGTCCTTAATGAGCAGGTCGTGCTCAGGAAGCCCGCCCAAGGGTGTCTACAGCCAGGCGGCGGACATTTGGGATTGAACTTGGTATGTTTGGGCTGGGAGTCAAGCCGCCAAACCAATACACTGCACTGCCCCAGCCTGCGCCCCTCCCCGGGAACAAGTCCAAACTCATTGGACATAGAACAGAACGAGGGATGTTTGAAAATGGAACATAGTGTACAATAGGTCCCTTTTATGAGGACCATTCATCTCCTGATAAGATATATTGCTTCAATTGGATCAACCTGAGTACTTAACAAATTCCCATTACAGGATAAATTGGCCAAACCAATCACGAAGTGACTTGTGTTTAATTGGAAATGTTTCACATTCTAGCTTCCCCATTACAGAGAGTACATTGACATGTAGTCAGAGGCACTTGATACTCATAAAAAACACAACATAACGCTATGAGGTTCAATATGGCCACACATCCCCCCCTGGAGAAGGAGGAAAAATATGCAGACTAGAACAATTCTAAATCAGAGAGAGATCAGAGACACAGAGACAGACAAAGAGAAAGAGGCAGAGAATGAAATAAAAGACCCAGAGGTGAAACTCAACCAATACATCAGTTAGTGTTAGTGGGATCACTAATTAGTGTTTACACGTTTCATCTGAATCATTAAATCGGTTTGTTTGGTATGCTTGCCTGAGAAGATACCATATACTCCAGAGTATTAAAGCACCATCTCTAAATGAATTGAAGCATCTCTGAATTAAATGTATCCCAAATCACCGTATAAAATGACGATGTGTAAAATGTTTTGTTGGGAACGCAGATTTACAGCTGTAGACCAAGAATACAACAACAGCATCCACTAAAGTTTGGTTCTCAAACTGATATGTGTTGTGTTTTGTACCGAAGGAATACAGCGATAAAACATTTAAAGTGTTGGGCAAATCCATTCAGATCAGCTGTGGAAATGTGAATGACTAATAACTAATAACTATAACTAATAATAATCATAGCCTACCTCTCGGAGTTGTACTCTCACTTTATTGATGGCCTTCAACCAGCGCACCCTGGAGGGAGTGAAGGGTAATGGCGGCCCGTCGTCATGGAAACTGAGGATCAAGAAACACTTAATCAACCTGTGAACTCCAGGGAACTTCCTACACACCTAACACTAAGAGAACATCATTGTATTTTGGATTTGATATTTACAGTATGTTGTATGTATCTTTTGAATATGTACATTTTAACACTGCAGTGCATGTTCAAAATGGGCCTTTTGCTCATATCGCTGTTTATAGTTTTTGCAAGAACGGCTCACCAAAACAACTTCACAATCAACACTGCACTTCCTTGTTTCCTCATCAAGTGGGAAGCACATTGGATGAATGGTTGGACACATAGTAAGATATCCTGTATGTTTTTTGTATTTCATTTCTTGTATTTCTGCACCAACAAACCAAAAAGATTCCTTGTACATAAAAGCACAATTTCTGAGACTCAATGAATGAATGAATGAACGTGCATCCATTTTAAGTTCCCATTGCAAAACATTAAAACAATGTTTGAATGCTGAGCGAAGGAGCTTCCATACCGTTGAAGTCTAGCCAAGCGTCTCTCAGCGAGAGTGTCGTTCTTCTGAACCTGAACCACTCCCTTGGCGTCGATCCTCAGGGAGGGCTCCTCCCCCCTCAGGGAGGTGCCATTCATGGGGTGGGGAAGTCCATTGATCGGTGGCGGTCCTCCGGTGGCGGAGGAAGTGGGCTGAGGGTGGTTGCTGTGATAGGAGTGGAAGGACTCCTCCTGCTCTGATCCTCCCGTGCTCTCCTGGCCCATCTCACTGAGCTGGGAGCTCACCTGGCTCAAGTTCCCAGAGGAGCCAAAGCGACTACTTTCCACCGGACTGGAAGGTGTCGGCGGGTGAGGGAGATGGCATAGTTAGAATGTTACACAGTCAAATATTCTGGTGGATTGCACATTACAAAGTGGAACTTGTGAAGTAACAGAGAAAAGAAAAGGAAAGAAGCCAGATCCTTAACCTCACAAGAATTCAAATTTTTACTGGGAAATTGTTTCACAATAAAAACAATTGGTTGGTCAATTGGACATTGCTCGTCTAAAGCTTATTATGTGAGGTTCGGGTTCTTTCGCAATGATTTCTAACATCCATTCACTCAATTTAAAATATTAAGTAGAATGGAGAAGGAATTGTAAAATGAGGAGATGAGTTACGCTAAAAAACGTACACTGTTTTCATAGAATCTCGGACAGTCTTAACAAGTTTCTCTATAGAACACAAGCAGAAATGTTTCAATGACCAATAAGTCTGCTTCATAATTAAAAATAGTACTTTACTAAAACTGATAGCATCTTTGAAACTCAAAGATGCTTTTTTATGTTATTTACCAATAATTGGCATAAGCCAAGTGACTCTAGAAAGTGTTTGGCTATTTTACTTATTTGTCCAAGATAATATGACTTATACACAATGTACATTTAGTTTTGACACATTGTTAAAGGGTGATCTATATGAAACATGAACACATACAATGCGACAGAACTATACACAAAACCCAAACAAACAGATGGACTGCAGAACTGGACAATAAATACTTTTAAAATATCACCAAGGCATCATAAATGGTAAGGAAATGGGTATTGCCATTTATTATGCTTTTACTAGCCTTTTTGCACTCAATAGCTCCGTCTTGGACAGGGTGTCCAGCTGCACTCCAGATGTGGGGCCCGCGGAAGAAGGGGTTTCTACAAGACCTTCCTGCTCCTTTTGGGACAGGGACGCTGAAGGATCTACTTCAGGAGTGGAGAGGCAAATCTGGGGGTGGGCTATAACACCCTGGCTACCTACCGGTTCCTTCCTCTGGGCAGCAGGAGTAGTAGGAACAGACTGAGCGTTTGTTGTGGTGACACTAGGTCTTGGCTGGGGTGTACTGATGGAGGGAGCTGGGGGTTTTGAAGGCTCCGTCTGCCAGGGGAAAGAGATCTTGGCTCCAAACAAGGAGGTGGTGGCGGCAGCCGGTTGCTCTTGCTTCTCTGCAGCTGGACTTTCCTCTTGAAATATCCCTGCCGATAAGGTTTTAAACCCTGAGAACAGACCACTAACTGCATCCGACTGGGGCGTTGAGGGGGAAACTGTGGGCTGTGCTGGTGTGGAGGAGAAAAGCGATCCCAAAGATTTCCCTGCCTCACCTGGTGTTGACATGAAGCCAAATAGGGACTTGGCTTGAGATGGGTCTGGATTTTGGGGGCCCGGATCAACGGTAGCTTTCCCAGTTTCTACCTTTTGGATATCAGGTGTTGCTGACATGTCCAAGTCTTTATTTGCAGCCTCACCAATAATCTGAATAGGCTTCTCATGAATTACCTCCTCCCCTTCGATACTCTTTTCTTTTACAGTGGCATCAGCCAGATTACCATTTGGAGGAACCACATCACTTACTACTTTCGGTATATTCTCCTGAGCCTCAGTACTAACTTGATCTATTTTGAGTGGCACACTTTCACTTTTATTTTCTGTCTGCGGTGCAGCAGCCGGTGTTATCTTGGTCTCTGCTGGTTTTGGTCCTTGTGGGTCTTGGGCCACGCCCCCAAATAAGGATCCACCAATTCCTCCAAGGCCTGCTCCAATCTGGGACGCTGCGGTCTGGGCGGTCGCCCCTCCAAACATTCCTCCCAGTAGAGATCCACCAGCTGCAGCTGTTGGTGTTGGTGCAGAGGAGCCTCCGAAGAGCCCACCCAGCATTGATCCTGCGGCCTGGGGAGCTGCAGGTTTGGCAGTTGGTCCTCCAAACATCCCCCCTAGTATAGAACCACCAGTCGGAGGTCCAGTTGTTTGAGGCTTAGCCTGTGGAGCCGTCCCACCAAATAACCCTCCAAGTAACGACCCAGGGGTTGTGTTCTGGTTGGTGGCTCCTCCAAAAATACCACCCAATAAAGATCCCCCCGTCTGAGAAGGTTGGGGTGCTCCTCCTACACTACAAGGTTTTTGCTGTTGTTGTTGCTGCGGAGTAACTGGTGCAGTTGCCGGTTTGAAAAGGGAGGACATAAACCCTGAAACTGCATCAGCTGAAGAATCAAGCATCGATTTATCTGGCTCTGGGGGCTTCTCTTGTTGTGCTACAACTGGAATGATTGACTCAGACAAAGGCGTTGCCTCATTGGATTTTGATGGCGATTGATTCTCGCTTCTAAGGTCTACCGTTGGTTCTGGTTTAGTTGGCTCCTCTGGCTTGATTGGTTGTTCAGTTGCTGTACCAATATGTACAGCTTTAGATTGAGCGTCAACATTTAATTCAGGTGGCTTGTCAGTATCCTGAACAATAGCAATGTTAGTCTCAGGTTTAGTTGAGTTTGCTGCCTGTAATGCAGTTTCAGTGTCAGGTTGTTTGAGTGCACTGTCTTTCTCTTGACCTACAGAAGATGAATCTGGTGTTTGGCTCTCAGTGGGTTTTAGATGTTCAGTCACTGTGGGAAATGGACTTGGTCCTCCAAACATTGACAGCAAGCCTTTAACAGGGGTATCCCCAGGTGCAGAGGGAGCTCCAGAAGGAGCCGGCTGGGAAGTCAAACCCCCAAACATACTCCCAAGTAATGAACCGGCCGTTTGGGGAACTGTTGATTGGGAGGTAGCTCCGCCAAACATTCCACCCAATATGGATCCACCAGTCTGTGGTTGTGGTGTGGCAGTGGAGGCGGCGGTGCCTCCAAACATCCCACCAAGAACAGATCCTCCAGTTTGAGCACTGGAAGCAGCTGGAGCACTTCCCCCAAACAAACCTCCAAGCAAAGACCCAGCGGTTTGTGGAGTGGCTGCCTGTGGACCGGAGCCTCCAAACATACCCCCGAATAAAGACCCCCCAGTTTGGGGAGTGGTTGCTTGAGGAGCAGGTCCTCCAAACATGGACAACAGACCTTTAGCAGGTTCGTTTGAGGCTGGTGGTCTAGGTACCTCGCTTGCAGGCGATGGTCCTGCTTTAGGTACATCAATGCCAGATCCAGCTTGCACATGTGTGGCCTGTAGACTTGAGCTGCCGAGCACGGAATTCAATTCTGAGGAAGTTGGTGGTCTATGAGGAACCCCTTCCTGAGGTGTGGGCTCTGGGGTTGATTCCTTCTTAATTGTGGTCCCATTGGCAGAAGTAATTTGCTTTCCAGTAGAGTCAATTAACGATGTTACTTGTGGTTCCAGTGATGCAAGACCAGGCTCATTTGAAGTTGAGATTTTACCCAGTGTATCACTGGTGGTTGGCACCTCTGATACTTGTGAGGAAGCTTGTTGTAAAGTAGACGTAAACATTGACATTAGGCCTGCTCCCGGAGTTGAAGTACCGGTGCTTCCAGGTCCTGGAGGTTTGGCGGGACTAGGACCACCAAACATTGAGAATAAACTTTTCGCTGGACTTTCATTGGAAGTCGACAAGCCACCAAAAATTCCCCCAAGGACAGAATTGGCTTGCTGCCCCTGTGGTTGGCCTTGTGGTTGTGGCTGTTGTACACCTTGTGTTTCACTTTGTGATTGAGATGTGCATTGTTGCCGAGGTGGGGTATGTGATGTTTGAGGTGGCTCACTAAAGATTGATAGCAATCCCTTTGCTGGTGATTCACTTGAACCAGAGGCACCTGGCAGGATCCCTCCAAGTATAGAACCAGTCTGTGTTTGGGGGCCACTGAACATGGATTGAAATCCTGTACTGGCCGGCTCCTTGGGCAGAGCGGTCCCTTGGGATGGCAGTTCAGCACTAGGCTTGGTTTGAGCTTGGGCCGGGATGGGACTTTGGTTTCCAAACATTGACATTAAACTTTTACCAAAAGATTCTTGCGGAGGTACTTGGGGACTAATGCCTGCAGCAGGCGTTGTAGCTGATGGCGCAGCCTGGGCGGAACTTGGACCACTGAACATTGATAATATACTTTTGCCGAGTGATTCTTCTTGATTTGTTTGGGGAGTAGCTTGGGGAGTAGATTTGAGAGTAGCTTGAGGAGCAGCACATGAAGCAGCCCGTGAAGCTTCATTTGGTGAAGTAGCTTGTGATGCAGGCCCAGTTTTAGAAGCAGGTTGTGCAGGACTTGGGCCAGTGAATAAGGATAAGAAGCTTTTACCAATTGATTCTTCTTGTGGAGCCTCTGGAGCTGCAACTGCTGAAGGTGATGGACCAGCTTGAGCAGCTGGAGATGTTCCCGACAGCATTTCGCCAATGGAAAAACCAAACAGTCCACCGGTTGATTTTGGTACTGGTTCTTGTTTGGTCAGTCCTGTTGGTGGCATTGTTTGGGATCTGCCTGGCCCAGGACCTTGGGCAGAATTAGAAGTAAATACTTGTGACACACTTTTGATTGGTTGCTGAATCGGAGTTGACCGAGAGGATGAACTCTGATCCATTGTCTGTTGTCGCTGTAAACCCTTCGGGCGAGATGCCGTTGTCAAAGAACTCTCCGGTAAATTGGGTTTTGGTTGGGGTTGCGGTGTTGAGGTGTCAGAACCAAAAAGGCTGCCTAAGGATCCAAACAGATTTGATACTCCTGTCGCCTCTTTGTTAGCTGTGGCAGGCAAGGTACCAGTGTAACCAATTTTATTCTGCTGATCAGGGGGCTCTGGTTTGGGTTCTTCTATTCCTACCGCAGTCTTGAACATGCTCATAAATCCTGCTTGTGGTTGTTCCTTTGGTTTCTCTACTTTGATTTCTTCAGCTGGCTTCGGTTGCGTCTGTGTCAGTTGCCCAGATTTGTTTAGGTAATCCCTTGAGCCAAATGGTCCAGAGACCGGTTGTTGAACCACTGGGGATGCTTGCTGTGACATTGTGGACTGTCGTGCAAGTCTAGGTTTCTGTGCAGTAGTCTGGGAAGGTTCTTGAGTTGGACTAATTTGACTAGCTGTTGGAGATGTGGGCAAAATTCTTGAATGACTGGTAGATGTGATCTCCGATTTTTGTTCGGCACTTTGTGGTTGTGCCACAGGGGTAGTAGAATCATCTTTAACTATCTTTGACCTAAGGCTCTGCAGACCCAAAGATATAATGCTTTTAGGCTGTTCAGTGGATTTCGATTTTGCTGTTCCTTGCTGCTCTTGGGAGACAATGCTAGAGTCTGGCTGAGATGACTTTGTCACAAAGGATGATATGAGAGAGGATATGTGTCCACGGTTAGGCTGTTGTTCACCGGGGGTAACTCTCTTCCTCCATTCCTCCTCTGATGTATCCTTTATGTGCTTCACAGTCACAGCACCAGATGACCGTCGCCGTTGGCCAGGTTGATAACAGTTGTTAGGGAACTGCTGATTTGGACATGCTGTAGGGGTAGAGCTAAGTGAAACAGCAACCTTTTGGGCAAGAAGACTCTTTGTTTCTTGATTGTTCCAACAAGGGCCTGAGTACTGTTTATTTTGACAGGAGAGGTCCATGACTTGTGTGTAGGGGTCCTGATTAATGTATCTCGCCTGTCTGGGATCCATCCTGACTTTGTTCAAGCTGTACGATGCCAGGTCTCCAATGAGCTCTCCCTGCGGCGCAAATGAATTTTCAAACATTTCCGAGAAACGTTCAAGGTTCAAATTCATGATCTGATTTCCCTTTCTATATGCAGCTGATAAATCGACTGGTGCATTCAGAAGCTGGGAATGATTCTGGTCTTGTCCGGGTAACCAGAGAAGCTCGTCTTCATTGTACAGGGGAACTTTAAAGCCACACACTGACACCTGTTCGTTGTCCAACCAAGCGCTAGGAAAACCCTCCACTGGCTGCACACCTTCCAAAGGCTTTCCTTCAGGGGCGCAGGCGTAGACAAACTCCCCGGCTCCATCGGTGAGCAAGGTGTAGATGTATTCATGGTCGGTGTAAACAAAGTAGCCACAATCACCTTCCTCTGCTGGCCACCACATGCCTTGCTCCAACAATGCAAGCCATTGCTGGTACCACTCGATATCTTCAAGATACGCAGGGTCCTCAATCTCACTGTAGGAACGTGGAGGGAAACTTGACTCTGCTTTATTTGAATTATATTTGCTCTGATGAATCACTCCATTAGCCGGGACATTGTGGAAACCATTGGTTCCATATTGCCAATTTGCAGAGTAAGATAGGCTTGGTGGGGTCTCCTCGTAAAAACCTTCATGGTATGAAACTCCACTAAGACTGTAAGAGCTATCATTGTTAAATGAGTGCCATTTCCCAAGTTTGGCATTACCCTGTCTTGTAGTTAAGTTTAATGCACTCTCCTCCCTGTTTGTATATTGTAAGTCGTCATAGCTGTTCCATGGTTTATTTTTGCCATATGAGTCATTATTGAAACCTTGGCTTCCTTGGAATTGGAATTGATAAAGCTTATGCTGCTCTAGTTGGAAATTAACTCCTTGGCTTGGTTGCAGTTGAGCTGCATTAAGCTGGTTCATATTGGAGGGGTTACACTGGAGAGAGAGGTTCTGTAATGATTCCCTTTGGCTCCACTGTCCATTAACTTGGTCTGGGACATGTTGATAATTCTGGGACTCACTCTGAAACTGCTGCCAAAGAGCAGACTGCTGGATCCAATGATTTTCATCATCATAAGTGGGGCTTATTGCATACGGTGACAGCTGACCTTCATACAAAGATGAACTGCTTCCCCTGATGCATTGCTCGAGAGCGGGATTTGAGTAGCCCTGTAAAAGGCAGGGGATATTACCGGTGCTGTACGCCATTGCCTGAACATAATGAAGGGATCCTGGATAGTATGAAAGATGTGCCAAATTCCCTGTGCTGACTGAGGAGTACGTTTCTCGACCCTGAGGAGATCTAGAAAAAGTGGCTGAGGTCCTTAGGTCCAGACTCTCTCTGTCAATTGAAACAGGGGCTCTTACCAAAGCATGTATGCTTTGGTTGGAATAAAATGCATTGCTCTGTCTGTCATCTTTTTCAGAATTAGCGGCATTTGGTGCAAGTTTATTTATTTCTGGAAGCCCTCCAGAAGAGTATCTTTCAATGTTTTTCTCTGAACCATGAGCTGCTATTTCTGCTTGATTAAGTTGTGAAGATTCCCTCGATTCAATTTTGTTGAAAATCGCTGATAGAAATCCTTGCTGCTTAGCAGGCTGTGCAGGATAATTGTCTTGCTCCACCTTCTGTTGTTGAAGAGACTGATCTGTATCAAGGGAGGGTCCCTGAGTTTGAATTGGGGACTGTCTTGACAAAAGGTTCATTCTCGATCTTGGCTGCGGCACTTGCCCCGCTAATCCCTGCCCAATGACGTCAACATTTTCAGTTGGTTTATTCAACTTGTTAAACATACCCGAGAGTATCCCAGGCTGACTTGTAGTCCCTTGTTGTGTCTGAACATTCTCACTATCTTGGAGGGGGTTAATCTGCTGTTCTGCCTGTCGCTGTGCAGAAAAGGTTCTACTAGGTTGACGTTGTCTTGCTGCCATGTCATCTTTTGGTTTATTTGTTAGCATCTGTTCGCCCTGGCTGGAACGACTTTGTGCCATGGACGTTTGTTGAGTGGATGTGGACTGTTCATAAACATTATCTGCAGAGGCAAACTTGAAGAGCCCAGATAACAGACCAGTCTGGTTGGATGGGGGTGTGCGTACTGGAAATGTTTGTTGTCGAGTGAAGTCCAGTTTGTTAGTTTGTTGCAGAAAGGTTTGACTGTCCCTCAAAGGAGTATGAAGATTTGAACCTTGAATATCTTGTTGATGGTTGTTCTGTTGGTAATGTGCATCACCACTCCGTTGCTGCTGAGACTGAGTTGTTGGACTCGGGGTCACCTTCTCAGATGATCCAAATTTTAACAAGCCAGAGAAGAGCCCACCTTGTTGTAATGGTACTTGTTGTGGAGGAGAGGGATGTGTGGCCTGTTGGTCACCAATAGGAGACCTTGGTGGTGGACCCTGAGGAGGTTTGGGGTTTTGTGATACATTTTCATTTGATGAAATCTTCAGTAGACCTGAGAGAAAGCCTCCTGAGGCTGGGGGGTTTTGTTGAGGGAGAGATTGTTGGTTGACGTGCTGGAGATTGTTAGGCGGTTGATTTCTAAGGGGGTCTTGATAGTTTGAATAGTTAGATATGTCATTTGTTGATCCAAACTTAAGAATCCCAGATAGAAGTCCCCCTTGCTGGCCCTGGTTTGTTGCCGTACGAGACAGGTCATCCGTGGAGCTTCCTTTAAAAAGACCAGTTAAAAAACCTTGGGATTCAGGTGGTGGTGCTGGAGCTTGCTGTCGCATGTCGTGAGATGTGGCTGATGGTTTATGGTTCGCAGAGGGTATCGAATGTGAGCCTGCTGGAATTTGGTGTATTTGGGTCTGCTGTTGACCACTGGGAATGTTCTGGGTTGAGAGAGCAGAGTTTGTGTTAAAGATGGCTGAGAACCAACCAGTCTCTGTATTTCCCTGTGGTTGCGATGTTGGAGCGGTAATAGAAGAAGTATGAGTTGAAGGATCTGACATCCCTGATGGTAAATGAGTCGGAGGATTTGGGTTTCGGGCACTAACATCTTCACTGGATGCAAACTTAAGGAAACCAGACAGGATTCCTCCCTCTGCTTTGGGAGGTTGGGGATGGGATACGTTTCCAGAAGAACCGAAAGGTCTACTACTGGAGGTGGATGGCTGTTCAATAGTCCTGACATCTTCTGCTGATCTAAACACAGGGTAGACTGCCACTGGTGGTGGACCCTGAGGAGGAATAGGTGCTGCAGGTGTTAACAATGTGCTTAGAGCCTTCAGGCTAAAGAAGGTTGAGTTGACCGGTTCGGAATGCAAATTTGACTTTCCGGGCACTGATCCTTGTGAATGTTCTTGTTTGAAAGCCATTTGGTTATGCCTCTCATTCCTCCATCTTTCTCCATCAATTTGTTTCATCGTCTCTTTATGTTTTTCTTCCCCTCTGGTCTGTTCGCCTCCGTTCATATGTTTTTCATTCCCATGTGCATTGTTTTGAAATCCATTCTTCAGTGGTGGCTGTTTTCCATCTGGCACTGGTACATCAGGTCCAGAAAACAGTTTCAACGGGTTCAATTTCCCAAAAACAGAGCCCCCCGTGTCAGGCTGAGGTTTATCAGCAAATTCTTGAACCGTCTCAACCAATCTAATTTCACTCTGAGAATTTACTTTAGCATTGTTTCTGTCCTTGTTATCAATGTGAGGTTTTACGTCACTTTGAGAAGGAAGATAACTCACAGATTTGTCTGGAGAATTTTCTACTGGGGATACCATAGCTACTGGAGCTGCACTGGTTGACTTTGGAATAAAGGAGAAGAATCTGGAGATACTAGATGGTTGTGGGGGCTGAGCAGCTTGCGGTGCTACAGAACTAGGTACCTGCAGTTTTGGACCGGTACTAACTTTATCTGTGATGGAACTAAACAAAGAGCTCACAACGTTTTTAACACCTGAAATTCCTTGCTCAGAGTTTGCCTGCGTTTGAGTCTCAGCTTTGAGATCTTTCGGTGAGCCGTTTGGTTCATCTCCAAGGGAGTCTGTCCGGTTGCTTCCGAGCGACGACAGTCTGGATTTGCTCGTTCTTGGGAGGGAACCGTACTTGCTAATTTCTTCCTCTTTTTCCGCGAGGTACTCTGAAACGGTTTCGACTAGACATTGCAGCTCATCCATTGGGTCTACAAATTCGTCGCAAGGCTCCTCCAACGGAGACAGCAGGGCCTCCGGAGTCCATCCTCCCAGCTTGCCTTTACCTGCCCTCTTATCCCGATGGCAATGCGGAGCATTCGCAGGATGTCCAAACGATAAAGAATACCTGTCCAGGCCATGACCTCTGTCATTTGACAACTGGAGGTCATCTGCCAAAAAGTCAATGGCTTCCATATCCGTTTCCATTGGGTGGTGTCTGTTCGGGCCTTCAAAGTCCTCATAGCTGAACCCTGCCCTGAGTCTGGCAGCTTCTTGCTCATTATAAGCCATGTAGTTCTCCAATGTGTGCTCCAGCTCGTTCTTTGCCCACATCCGGGTCTTGTACAGAAGCCCGTTCCCGTACGGCCGGAGGCATGGGGTCATCTTCTCCTCCTCCTCCTGGATCTCTGCCACTTTCTTCATGACCAGCTCGCCCCTCTTCTGCCGCAGGACATCCCGGTCTGGGCTGGTTTCTCTGAGCTTCTCTGGGTCTACGGCCAACAACCCTTCGGGGTCCCGGGACTTTTTCCTCCGCCAACGGCGGTCGATAGTGTGGTAGCCTTCGGGGTAGGGGGCCTCAACCGGGCGAGGGGGGGCGCCTCTTTGTTTGGGAGCGGTTTGATCGGCTGCGCTGCATTGGGACTCGGCGCAGGCTCGAGCCATGCGGAGGATCACCGTGTCCTCTTCCTCGTCGTCTAGGAAGTCCCTCAGCTGAGGCTTTGTCTGCTGTCTGTATTTGTTCTGCAATTGGTCCACCCCCGTGCCCGAGTCTACCGGGATTATCCTAACCCTGCCTCTCTGGTTTAACAATCTAGTCTCAGTTGGGGCAAGGGTAATAATAAGGATGAAGGCAAAGGAAATTGAGGGAAAGGGCGGATGCAGACAAGAAAAGAGAAAATATGGAAAAGGAAATGATGAGAAAGAAGAAAGCAAAATCAAGCAAAGTAAGTAGAGTAAGTGCATGCAGAAGTAAAGACACAGAACGTTTCATGCAAATTACAACATTAAATCAAAAGATATCCAATTTGAATTGAAATAACTATTTAAAAGAATACATAGAAACATTAAACCACAACACATGAACTTTGGGTATTGTTGCTTAGCTAACTATGTTAGCAAAATGTTTACTAAATAAACACTTGTTTACATCAAATTCACATCAAATTCAACAAATACATTTACAGATTACATGTGTACCAATCAATGTGTGAAAGTTTTTTGCATCAGTCTGTCAGAGTATTTGCATGTGCAAGCGAGTGTGCTTACGTAGACGACATAAGTGCATGTGTTTATGCATGTACACTTGGAATTTTGGATATTTTTCTAATCCCTCGAGCAACAGTCATGCATTTAGCGATTTCTTTTTTGCAGCAGCAGCAGCAGGTTCAGGAAAAACCAACTGAAGTCACCACCCTTAGGACAACATCCTACCAGAGAGATGCTTTGTCACAGAAAATAGGATTACGTTTTCCGGGCACAAACTCCGAGAGGAGGGGTGCCCTCCATGACGTTGGTTGCATCAAGGTCAGAGCCAACCAGACTAGCATGGGGTTATTCTCGCCAAAAAAATAGGACCCCAGAACAACAGGAAGGGGAAACTGAAAGCAAAAGGTGTTTCAATGGTTGTTTCTGATCAACTTCAACTGTGTTTAGATGACGCAGGCGCAGTTAATGCGCTGGGTCCGAGCTGAGAGCCACAAACCAACACCCAGACAGTTAACTCCGTCTTGGCTAACGCCCGACAAGCGAGGAATGGGCTAATGATGAAAAACAAAGCGACAACTTTAACGTGTGTAAAGTAACACACATGACTAGAATAACAAAGCTGGTTCAAAAGTTTGGGGCTCCATCCTGCCAATTTCTCTTGAGTATCAAATCCACAACCATAAATAAAATATTCAAACCGATATAACATTGAACATAACTAGACTACAGCTTTGAATAGAAGTCATCAGAGTCGCAGATATCTAGGATTCAAATTTATGGGAGCAACCATTAGATCTGCTCCTGCCTCTAGAGAGTCATCAGCAGAGTGATCAAGTCTCAACAGATACGAGGAGAACCCACATTAAATATATTCAGGAAACATCTGAAGACCCACCACTTCTATATATATATAGAAATATATAGGGAATATTTTGCATGCTAACTTTATTTTAGCCCCAAACGGTCTTGTTGAACTGGCCTTTGTCATGGAAATCAGAAAGTACTTTGAAGTTTTATATATATCAACTGTACTTTGTGTTCCCCAGTTGGCTATGGAAACTTTTGCCATTAATATGTATTTATTTGATACATTTCTTAAACCAAATATAATTAAGATTTATCTTTTAAGTTAGAT